>VWZD01009318.1:60205-92593 GCA_013396695.1 Sakesphorus luctuosus | reverse complement strand
TTCTTCTCCACATTAACATGCAAACCAGCTTCAGTCAGCATGCAAGGAGATACTGTATAATTAGCTTCATTGTCCATTATGAACAAATACGTGTTTTGGTGAGGGAAGAATGTACTAGTGTTTTCTAATCAAATGATCACGATTTTCAGGTCTTAGTAGTCATGTAATTTTCTCATAGAAAATCTAATAACCATTATATTTTATCAGTTGGAACAAAATCGGTGTATCAAATTCACATTGCTTGTAAGGATATATAAGCTATTTGAAAACCAAATCAATTTGTTTAAAAAATTATTTGGACTGCAACATTCATTAAAGTATGTATTTACTAAACTTATAGGCAATATCCAAATGCAAATAAATACCCAGATGCTGATCTCTGGAAAGATGAGCTATATGTGTCATATAACTTCCATCATCACTTAAAACCGTAGGATCAATTTCCATAATGGGCACAGAGCTTGATAATGAACATGTAGCAAAGATCTTCAATATTATGCAATACTGATTTTAGTAGTACAAACCTAGGGACTCATATGACATGACATAAAATGTTTAATACACCAACTGGTGACTTCTATGTTGTGTTTGAATTCTGAAATTAATTTTGATTGATAAACTAAAACCACATGAGCTGTCATGAAGCAGAGTGTGGAAAATTCAAAGAAATGTGTCTTAAGGAAGCTTAATTTTTCTTTTCCCTGAGTTTTGGAGGTGTATTTTATACACAAATAGTGAAACAAATTTTATACACTATTTGTGTATTTTATACACAAATAGTGAAACTCCTACTTGACAAAAAAATACTATCATTTTCATTTCTGAAGTAAACATACTGTAATGGCAACATAAGACTATAGGATTAGATCTTAATTTTCAGGCTCAGAACATCCACATTCTTCATTTTTATGGAACTAGTAATAAAGTATGAAAACACAATCTGTTCCTTCTCACATTATTAAGTAATGTTACAGAAGCAAATTTTTACATATAAGTGCATATAAGAAGCAATATGTGAAAACATATCTCATATTTGTATAGTTAAATCATTGAGAAATAATCAATCACTTAAATATTGTCTTCACCTCTAAAGGCTACTACCAGTCCTGCGGAAATCAGTCTGGCCATACAAAAATTGATGTGTCAAGGAAGTAATAACTCAAAGCTACGACAATAGCCATGGAAGGTTTCTGGATTATCCACAGCTCCTTCAGTAGGTGGCCTTCTGGCAATTTTGCAGGTAGCTTAATAAAAATAATAGAAACAATCTAAAAGAGAATATTTGACAGGAAGACCATGGCCAGATGCAAAATTATCTGTTTTATATGTCTGCATCATAAAATCGTCAGGCAACACTTTTTGTTAGATGTTCTCTCATAGACACAAAATTCATGCTCATTAGATATTTCTCCACCATCCAATCTTGCCCCAGTGGTTGTTTCCTGGAGAAAGGAAACCTGTTACCTGATTGAGTTAAATCTCTTCCTGAGCGAGATGGTGGATCTATTCCCTACTTTTCTTTTTGTGTTTCACTATTTATCGTTACTTTTTCCTCCAACTGTGAAAGCTTTCTGAAAATTCAGCTGTAGGCACTGCAGATGAGAGCAAAGACTTCATCAGAAGTGAAATTCTGCTACGCAAATGGCTTATCTAAAGCCTTTTCAGGTAAGTGACAGCCTTTCCAATGCTTTTGATTGACATGTAATGAAACCTTATTGAATAACAACATAAAAGGGAAATTTGCTTCAGATGTATCTGTGGCTGCATTTCGTTTTTTTTTTTTAAAGAAGAAAGAGGTGGAAAGGGCATCTTAAAGCATCTTTCTCTTATCGGGCCAGTGCTTCAGTAGATTCTGAGACTATTAATAAAATATGCAATCTGCCTTATAACGCAATTAATTCATCAGTTAGTTACTGTCAGATGTCTGACAGTATATGTAACACAAAGACTTTTTCATAATTCCTACTGGTATGGCTTCAGTTGGCTTAATTTTAAAGAAAATGAATACCTGATATTTCTATGAATCTGACTCACTATAGACTGAAAACAGGAAGGAAAACATCATGATAGGCCATGAATTTAGAGCTACATAAAAAGTAGTCCTGATTTCTTCCCTCTCATAACAGTTTTCAGTACTTTTCTTAGAGCTGAGAAACACAGGCTTTCATTAGTTGATCTAGTCTTTCAGTCAAGAAATTATGTACGTTTAGGGAAAAAAGTGCCTTTGCCCCCAAAACAAGGGAGATACAACTATGATTCAGTAAAAACTGAAATAGTTAAAGTTCTTTATAGTTTTCCCATCAGAACTGATATCATGGTCACTGCTTTCTCCAAAACTGCAAATAACTTTGATTGCTGTTCAGAACAAAGTTGATTTCATATTCTTGATCTTTAGGTAGAATAAACCACTAAAATTTGCATTATATGGGTATATGCATTTCGTAAAGCTTTAATTGTCTACTCACTGAGTTTGGTTGTGAAAGACTGTAATGAAACAGTTTTAAAGAATAATTCTGTTATCTTTGGAAAACTAAGCAGCTTGATAACTGCTGTTAAATGCTCTTTCAGATGCCTAATGCATGAGGCAAACCATGCTCTAGCCTCTGGGATCTAGACCAGCAGAGTGGTGTTCATTACTGATGGGATAGCCCCAGAGAATTTAGGGATCCACCTAGTCCTTTGGTTTTAAACCTATGCTCTCTCTATACCTAATGAAAAATAGTGTATTAGCTCTTAAGTTGTAAGTAAGTCAACATTAACCCGACAAATGTTTAACTGAAATGCATATTTACAGCAACTCTTGAGAACCATTCCAAAATCAATTAAAATATTACAAAGCAGCATTTTTTTTACCCTATCAATTTTAGAGGACCTACTTTACAGAAGGTAGTCACAGAAGTCTCTTACTGATATGTATAAGCAGTGACTGTCCAATTGCCCAAAGGGTATTTTACATTACACTTTTCAAAGATTCAGGTGTTTCTGAAAAGAGAGTGTTCTGGAAGACATATTATTAGTTTGTTTCAGCACAATTGTGAATTACTCTCATAAGTAACCACCACAATCAGTGTTTTTGCCATTGGAGTTGTATAAAATAAACAAAGTTTCGTGGAGAAAAAGGACTTCACAGTACAGATCTATGAGATTTCAAAGGGAAGACATTTTATTAGACATAGCACACAGTTTATATAGGGTTAGGACTACAGCTTATTGGCTAAAAGAGTTACCACACCACCACGCTAGATACTTCAATTGGTTAGAACCTATCTCTCACAAGTTCTATGTTTATATTATTTCATCCTGGCTTGTTTTCGTGCACCTGCAGAGTCCTGTGTATTCCTACTATGTGAATTCTTGGGGAGTAACCTCCTCCCTATCAGCCAGCAGCAGCTGAGCTCTTTGCTGCCTCTGGCTGATAGCTGAGTCTCACAGGGCTTTCTGTAGATCTGAATTGCTCACTTTTGATTTTACTGTAACAACAGTTATACAAACTGGTCCAATGACTGCATAAAATGATGACTTCTCCTATTTAGGTTCAAGGCCTTTGCACATACTCAGGATCCTGAGATGTTTGTGCAGGGCACAGGATCAGGGACATGGTGCCAGAGTGATTCTCCAAACCTAAAGTGAGTGAGAAGGTAGAAATTTTATAGATCTATTTCAGATGTATTCCTGTATTTCTGTTTTACTGTTCAGTTACCACTTTTATTTATTTATGGAACACATATGTTATAATAGCTGTTAAAATGGAAGATCACAGAGTCTGTAAAATTTTCTCTTCATGGCATCAATGAGATATGAGAAAGAACTGGTTGTGGCGGAGAAACTGTGGCATGTGCACATGTCTGTACCACAGCTCCCAGGGCACCAGGCTGACACAAGTCTGTCGGAAGGCATCTCACAGGGGCCATATTGCCCACCTGTCACTGCCACAGGTCGTGCTGCGAGGCCACAGAGTCAGCTCTGTCAAGGAGTTAATTCACGTTCAAATTAACCACTTTTGTGGCAATTTAGTTTTACCCTGATGACTTTCCTGCTCCAGTTCTCTATACAGTTGCACAAATTCTTACATAACAGAAAGGGAAGAGAGGACTTTTGGGTAGGAGAGGATGGAGCAGATTAGTGAGCTGCTGGAGTACAGTGTGCACTAGAGGACCTTTATGTTAGCTCATGGTGTTGGTAGAAGTACAGCACAGGCTTATCCTTGAAAATAATTCTGCATCTGACTTCCCCTGACATCAATGCTCTGGACCTATTTGACTTTTCAAAGGTCATGTAAAACATTTCTAAGAGTGCACATAATTAACATAATTATGCTGGCTAAACTAGGTGAAAGAAGCCATTTCAATCTTAAGGGTCAAGGAGGCTTTCATATGCCTTTGTCAATCCACATCATTATTCAATAACATCACAAAAAAATGTGGCTATAGGCTACCTAGAATTAAGAATGTTGTAGTTTCAAATGATAATGTAAATTCCCTCCCTGCCACTAACTGCCCATGCCATTAGTTAACAAAAGAAGTAGTTAACTGCTACCGGTTCCTTCTTGATCGTTTGGGGGGGGCAGACTGTCTCTTTTGTTTTTTGGGGACATTCCATTTTTAGATCAACTGAACGCAGAAGCTGTGTGAGAGCTGCATTGGAAGAGAAGCCGTTTCTCCTGCTCCTCGCTGCTGCTGCTGCTGCTGCTGCTTTTTAGCAAGATGGTTTCTTTTCCTTGCCACAGCTGTTCTCCTGGTTTGGCATTGGGGTCCCGGTCACCTCTCAGGCCTCACCGTCCCCTGCAGTGTCATGTCTGCCCACACCACTGCAGCAGCGACCTGGGAGAGAAAAGTCATAGCTGCTGTGGTTCTCCATGCTCAGCTTTCCTTCTTCGTTTGGAACAAGGGACACAGAGGGAGAGACAGAATTATCTGAGTGCTCACTGCTTGTCTCTGTCTCGCTGGAGAGGGACTGGGAGCTCATGCTGCAGCTCGCCGGGGTGTGACACTGACACTACCCACAAGTATAACTTTTCTCCAGGAGGAAACCTACTGGTTTGGGGGTTGTTCTCTTTTGTTTTTTTTCTTACGGTGTTGGGGAAGCAGTTTGCTTTGGTCTGTTTATAGTTATATGTATACCTATATATATATCTATATATCTATATATCTCTCTCTCTATATATATATATCAGTTAAGAACAGTTATCCTTCTTATATCCATTTTCTGATTAAAGTTCCTTTTCTTAAATTTGATAAAGAGTGACATGATTATTGTGGAGGAATCCTCTCCTCCACTTTTGGAGAGGACATTTTGGTTTCTTCCCTCAAATTAAGACAAGGATAATCCCATTTCAGAATTTTTCTGGGAGTCCTTGTTACTACAATATGGTATTTTCACTGAAAAAAATAGGTGTTAAGTGGAAGAAAAAGGCCCAGAGAACTTCTCTTGCATACCTACATTTTGCAGTCGTAACTAAGTCTATTATGAGTAGAGAAATCTTAGGGCTTTAACTGATATAAGTATGCAAAAAAAAAAAAACCCTCCTAGCAGATTCCATTTAACAAGTAAATAGTTTCTTTGTATGTGCAGCTTATCCTGAGAATGGTACTGGCAAAGTAGCTCACGCTCTTGTATGATCTGTTTCTGCACTGGAGGGAGGAGGGATGGTGTTAGCCCTAGCAGTATGGCTATCTCTTTTGAGCACAAACAAGGCTTTATGATACAAGATACTGGCAGGAGGGCCAAAGCAAAAGGTACTCTGGGGCCAGCGTCTGTGAAAAGCCTTCCCAACTGCTCCTTGGCAAACTTTGAAAACAGGAAAATCTAAAACTGCCCCAAGCTGCTGGATGTTATACCTTCCTAATACCTATTCACAGCATGATTCTCACAAAGAAGCATGTGGAAGTCAGTTCAGCTTCTTTAGCTGAATCCTTTTGTCTGGGTAACTTCAGCTGTTCTGCTCTCTCTGTAGCACACTGTGGCTCAGGGTCCTGCATGGAATAAGCAGGATGGCAGAACATTTTACAGAGAAATTCAGACCAGTTATCTTCAGGCACCACATGTCAAGCCAGTTATGAGACATGTACTTTAAAAGCATTCATTTCTGATTCATTGCAATTAGGTCCTTCATTTCACTAGCTTCGCAGTAACATTCTCCATTTTTCTAAGAAAATGAAAAGAAGGAACATGAAGAACCTATTGAACTTATGTGTCACATGCAGATGAGAAACCGGTTTCATCCACTCAGAAACAGCACGTCTATCCTGTGTCTGAAGAAGTAAGTCTATTATGATTGAATCAGATCTGAGATATTTCTCAAAATACTGACAGAAAGTGCCCTGATTCTCACAAGTTTGCCACATCAGGTCTGGTCAAGTTAATTAGGAAACAATGTTTTTGTTCTGTGATCATTTATGATTTATATAATTCCTTATTTCTATTTGTTGCTGGAAAAATATTAGCAACCCTAACATTGAAGATGAATTGTATTTCTGCATGGATATTTTTTAAGCTTAAAATACAATGTGACAAATCTTTTTTAAGGCTTTGTCAGTCATGTTCCTTATCCATCCAGCATCCCTCACATCAAATGCATCACATACACTCAATTAGGGTTGTGTTTAGCTTGGTATGCAGACACAGATGAAGAATAAGTAGAGCAAATTTTTTCTTATAATGTGTTACTCTACATGGAAAACACTCATGACAGAAGGTTTGCTTTGAGTATTAGGAAGTACAGAGCCACACCTTGTCTCCAAGGAGTGGAGTCAGCAGTAGTTTCAGGAAAGGCAAGGTTAGGCTCAAAGACTCTGATAATAAGTGATAGTTCTGTATGATAACATTGTTTATATGAATGAAACTACTGTCTGTAATGAAAGTTTCCATGAAGCATATGTCCACCCATATGACCAAAATCCCTCAGCTGGACTGATTTTGTATCACTTAAAAGATGTGAAGGCTTTTAATGGCTTTTGTTTCTGGACAAAATTACCTGGTCATGAGGAAAAAAATTGTGTTTGCTACTACTCAGAATAATTCAAGGATATTTTATGTTCCTCTGTAGGCAATTATATTTGTCAGATCATGTAATTTATTGGATAAAGTTGCATTTTTTCCAGATTTCTGTTGTAGGGGTTTTTTTAATTTTTTTTAAGGGAGGGGGGAATCCATGGGTTTTTTCTACATGTCAAAAATAAATTCCAAACAAATTAATTGCTATTACTTTATTTATATCTCCAGAATGATTAAATGAGGCACAAACATCCACAATTAAAAAAAACTAAAATCCAGAAAAGCAGTCCCTTTAATTTAGTAGGCTGATATTTAATTAGAGATCTATGCCACATATCAACTGTAGCCTCTAAAATAAAAAGTAATTGCTGGGGCCAGACATAGAGTTTGCTGGTGGGTTTTAGGTACAGATTCTAAAAACCCATAAGAGCAGTTCACCTTGTATAATAATAATTCCATAGAAGCACACTGTATTCTTTGTTATCAGTAAATGCCAGTCACTTTGTTGCACATCCTCTGCCATCCTTGGCACTGCTGCCTGCACCTGGTGTAAGACAGCTTGCAGCTGATATCTCCATACAGAAACAAAAGGGGACTTAAGCAGAAGTGGGGTTTAGTGAGACTATGCCCACAGTGCTGCTCTGTAAACATTGAAGTGAGGACAGAAGTCAGAGGATGTGTGCAGTGGCAGAGGCCAGCAGCAATCTGTGGACTCAACAGATCCAGCCCTTCCGCCTGTATCAGGGGCAGAGAAGCAGCTCTAGCCCTCCAGTCCATATTGGGGGCAAAGGAGCAAAGATTCGTGAGGAGGATATTTCAGGGTATTTTTATCTTGATTCTATGTTTTTTTAGACTAAGGCTTTGACTCCTTTGCATGAACATTACTTCAGCTGATTCTGGGCAGGGTTTGAGATTCATGCTGATCATGTTGCTTTTGATGACTGATACACCTTCAGCAGGAATTTATAGAAATCTCTTGGAGGGGGCTAGATAGGCCACAAGGGCCAGTCCTCAAGACAGGAGCATCTGAAGTGAGTCATTCATAAAAAATGTCTTTTAAACCTGTTTTAAAAGTACTTCAGTCCCAGAGCCTCCAACTTCTTGCTCAACAATCAATTCCTGCACCTCTTGATCCTTTTCATTAAAGCTCCTTCCTTGAGATTTCCATACTTTGAAATGTAAGCCACCAGTTCTTGTCCTCTAATGGACACCACAGGGAGCACACCTTGCAGTAAATGAACCGGAAAACTGTTCTCACATTCCATTTTCTGTGCTCTGTGCAATAAACAGTGCTAACTCTTCCGTGGTTTCTAGCAGCTTTCAGACCTTTGGTAATTTTTCCTCAGGTAGTTTCCATTGTTTCAGAGCTGTTGCACCCAAACCCATGTACTTTAATCCAACTGGGACCTTACAAATATTCATTGAGTAGACAGATTATTTTATATGATTTGATGATTACCTGACCTAGAACAATTTCTGCCATTTTGAAAAAGTAGGGCAACATTGACTTCAGATCACATTTAATCATAAAAAAATCTTTCCAAAGATCCCAAATCTTTGTCTATGAACTGATACCTACCTCTTCCCTTATTCATATATTCCCTTTTTATCCCTGTGTGTGGCATTTTAACTCTTTCGATAGAAAGTAATCTTACAATTCTAGCTAGGGACTCCCTGGATTTATAGCTACTCAGCAGTTCAGGTTTCTAGACTTTAAAAATATGGAAAAATGCTCTTAGTACTGCAAAGTACTGATAATTTGTACATGAGTCTGGTGCTTCTACATTGTGTTATCCTTGCTGTGCTTACCAAGCTCCATTGGACACATTTAGCCCTCCCAACAGATGCCATACGTCAACTCTGTCATGGCTGGGACCACCAGTATTACATCTACTTGGTTGGATCAACAGGAATAAGTACCTTTTGCAGCTGAATGTTGAAAAACAGTATCAGACTATAATGGAAATGAATCCTATTACATGTAAACCATTGATATTTAAACTTTACTTTACACTTTTTCTATGCAAATAAGCAATTCCATCATTATGACTGATGTATTTATAAAGTACTGAAAACACTATATAAAATTAAAGAAATGTACAAACTCCGTTTAATTTGTTACATAAAAAGTAGAAATATGGAAGCTTGAATTCAGGAAAAAGTCAGTCAATGTCAATCAATTTCAACTCACTGATCTCAGATTGTGTTTTCTACTATTCTTACAAATAAATTCGTTTTTTAGATGGAATTTGTGTGGGGTTATGAAATGCCTGGGATAAGGCTGTGCTTCATTCACCGGGAAACAAAAAATAAACAGAAGCCAGGAAATAAAATAACAATTCAATGAAATGGTTAACAGATGGATTACAATAACAATTTCTGTGGTCTTGAGATGCCTATATATTAACATGTCTGTACTGATAAAAGTGTGGTGTTACACATCTGTGGATTGCATAAACATCCTAGTTCTTATTTGTGATGATTCCTTTTTATTCTTAAAATACTAGACTCTGCACTACAACCACAGCCCTCCTATGCTATATAAGATGAAGCCACAAATTACGAGAATTTTCTCATTCAGTATCAACTGTTTATAATTTCAGTCTGCAAGCTTATCTAACTTCTGTGTGTGAACTGTAAAAATATATATGGAGAACTAAGTACCCTTGGGTGGAATACAGCTCTTCCTATTCTAGGAGGGGATGTGATCAATTAGCCTAAAAGATATGTTTAACTGTTAGAAGGCTAAAGCTAAGTGAGGTAACACCCCTGATGTATTCATTTAAAAGAAACAGGCATGCAGAGCTAAGAAGGTGGGGAAAATTAAAGATATAATTTTGGATTTCTGTGTAAGAATTTACACATACTCTATGGAATTTCAAGAAAGTAAATGAGGTGGCTATCCAGCAGCACAAATACATGTGGATTTATGTATATTGCTGCTCAACAGAACAGCTTCTCCATGGCTCTTTCTCGATTGATTTCTCAGCCCTGAATTACTCTTGTATAACTACTTTGTCAGCGCAAGATCTTTTCTGTCAGCACAAGAGCTTTTTCCTATGTGTCAGTGACAAACATGTTGGCCCCATCTACAGTGCAAAAGAAGAGCACTTCAATGCACAGGTGTGAAATAGATCTATTGCCATGCTGCTTTATTGTCTGACAATTCATTTTATGGATTTGTGGATGTTACATGCCTACTAGAAAATTTAAAGAACACAACCAAAAAAAGGTAATGTTTTATGGAGATATTTCAGCTGTGGTAAATTAATGCACTGCCTTTGAGTCAAAAGAAGTGTACCAGTTAATGCAAGTTGAGGGTTTGATTAATAGGACTCCTGGGAAGGCAGAAAACATGTGATCACTTTGTGGTAGCTATCTCTGGTTCAATATCAGCTAAATATCGGCATAAGTAGAGATATATTCAAGAAAAAATATTCTTTTTTTTCTTTTTTTTTTAAATTTATGTATATGGATTAAATCTAGATGTTTTCATTTAATTTGGAACGTGAGAATGAGCATAAAGAAAGAAACAAGAAAGAAAAATACAACAAGATAAAAAAGAAAAGCAGAAGCCTTGACCCTGCTGGAGACTGTGTTCAAATAGATCTTTTGAAAATCTCAAATGGCAGAGATCATTTTTCAAAGGTGATTTTTCAAAAATTTGTTACTATTTGTAACCATTCAGTGTATCTATGTTAAGAAAAACAAAACAAAACCAAACAAAACAAACAACCTCCCAAACCAAACAAAAACCCCAGCCCACAGACAGGAAAATATTAAAAACCAGATTTAAGATAAAATATAGAACCAGAGACTGTCCTTTGAAAGAAGGGGATTTGGGAGAAAACATGTGGAAATGTAAGGAAAAGCTGAACGCAAATGCTACAGAAGTGCAAAGATGAAGTAAGAAGCTTGGTGAGCAGGTGGGAGAGAACAGAGCCAGGAACTGTGCCAGTGAGTGGAAAATATTAGTTTATTGTCTCTGATGCTGAGAAAAGGACAAAATCAAAACACAAATTACGTAAACTGTTTAAGAAGTTAGATCTATGATTTTTCAGAAAATTACTAATTTATGGAACCAACCCTCAAAATTCACAGCTCCAGCTTTGAGAAAGAGCTGTCTTGTGGAGAAGAGGAAAAGCTGGATGAGGAACCACACACCTCCCTCTGTCCAGGCTATTCGTGGCTCATTCACTTCTCTGAGTACTGAATTCATTCACAAATTGGGAACATCTCCTGCTGCTACTTTCTAACACATTTGGTAAAGAGCTGAATCTCAAATTAGTAATCTGTTGTTGCTTGGTTTTGAAAAATGTGCTTATAAATTTACTACATTATTTCCAGTTTTATTCAGAAAGACTTCTGCTGTCAAAGACAGAAGTATAGTGTGAAATGAAATATTTTTAGGAAAATATTTTGTTAAGGTATAATTTTCTTCACACACAGCTACAAGAAGACCCAGAGCTATTTACAGAACTGTGGCATTAACCTTTAGACACAGTTAATATGTAGGCATTTAGTTAACCTAACAATATTTTGCCATGTGGCTGACACATTAATATGTCTATTAGTGAGCACTTGTCCATAAGGAATTTGTCAGACTGTCATCAGAGACTAAGACAGGTAGACCAGGCTCTAGGTACAAATACCTGGGGATCACAGCAATCACTCTGAAGGGAATTAAAGCAATAGATTAATTGCCCATAAGAGTAATTTTCCTTGTGCATGAATCTGGATTTCCCTTGACTACCAGAATTGTAGATGAAAGTGAAAAACATCCTTGACCTTCTTTGTCGAATAAAATGCTGTTTCCTTTCTCTATGTCTGATTTGCAGAAAAATGTTGTGGTGTTTTCGTTTTGTGTTTTTTTTTTTTTTGTATGTGTATGTTTTTTTGTTCATTTGGTTTTTTTCTTGTTTGTTTTTGAGCAATTTACAAGGTCTGAGAATTGCAAAGAAAAGGTGTCAATAAAATAGTATCCAGATTCTCATTTATTCTGCTGTGTCCTGACCCATAAAGAGACATATGAGGATGTTTCAAAAGTTGTCAGCTGCTACCCTTGTAGTCTACCACACTTCCTGACATCAAAGTCTGTGGTGAAACAGTTAGCCTGTGAATGCAGTATAAATACTTGATGTAAGACTTCATGGATTTTTAGGAAATATTACTGTCTGGAGAGAGGGGATAGTTACTCAAATCTTCGCTCTGCCTGTAACTCTCTGTGCAGTCTTTGGCAAGACAACTCGTCAGGCTTCCATTTTTTCATCTGAAAAACACCCATTCACAGGAAAGTCAGGACATTTCATTAATCAACTTCTAATTAGGAAAGCACTTAAACAGTTGTTCAGTTAAACCTTTTTCTGAAGAACAGTTTCAATTTGTGCTTAAATGACATCCTGGATTAAAGCTTATGGCTTACAAAATGCTTCACATCTAAAGACAAAAGATGGTCCACAACAGTTACATAGAGAAGTTAGGGTCTATTTATATACTGTTCAGTGGAGGAATAAAGTGATCATTTGACAGGGAAGTTGTTTTGCTTGCCTTTTTACCGATAGTCCTTGTTGGCTCTTTCTATGTGCATTATTTCTGAAGGAATTATATTAATGGACAAAGCTTGAATAAGAGACAGGCACAACAATGTTAAGAGTGAACTATCTGACATCTGAAATATTTTGATGTGACAAAAATGTTCCCTTTCCACATCACTAGGAAACAAAAACTTTTCAAAGCGTTTCAGCAGGGAAAATATGTCTATGGTAAGGGCATTTCTCTGGGATGCAAGCGATAAACACTCAAGCCTGTGTTTTCTCACTGTCCTGCTGGCAAGAGAGGTACCCAGAAGCACAGTTCTGAAGTGGGTGTTCCCTATCTGACCAGAAATTCTACCCTCATCTTCCCCCTGTCCACTTTTTGTCCAAAGTTGTATTTTCCTGAGATGTGATTGGATTTTGGGAAATCTGCATGTTCTGACGAAATCCGATGACTTTGACAGATCTGTTCTCTCAGGAAACCATATCTCCACACCACTTTCAAAAGTAGCTAAATTCAAAATAGTGTTCAGGCTCTCAAGCAGAATTTATGCCAGTCATTGGACAAGAACAGCTTGGGAGAGTTTTCCATCTCAAAGACCTTTACTTCTAGGTCTTCATCTAATTAAATATTGCTTTCTCAATAAAGCTTGACCCATAAGCAGTGACCACATAATAAATGGTTCTGAATATGGAAGTAATATTTGCTATTACAGTTACAGGGTTTTAACTTAGGAAGCGGTGGACCAGCTCAGTTTCAATAAGTTTATTCCTTTTATGCTCATTGTAAGAGTCTTTATTTCCTTGTTAAGTTTCATTATTGCATAAAAAATAAATATTGAACTATATAGCATTTTTATTTTGGAGTAATATTTCATATGCAAGGTATAGCTTTGTGAGTCTGGGGTCAGGATTAGCCTTGGTGAACATAAAGATCTGCCACATTATAACAAAAATACACCTGTCTCTGATGAGATCAGTGAATATGATTTTACAAGATTTGGTCCTTTGGGAGTTTACTAAGAATAAGAATTATGTCTCTTCTATTTTCTCCTTGATTCTCACATGCACAGATGAGTACTTCCTAATCTGTGAGAGTATTGTGAGCATAACTTTAAGGGTCATGAAATGATAAATGCCACAGAAGCAACTCTGAGTGGCTCTCCTCTGCACATATGCCCACACCCTCTTACACATTCCTCTCTGGTTTAGGTTACTGTTCGCACCTTAACCTACCCTATATTTGAAGGTGTTTTTTTCACTTTAAGATCAAGCATTTCTGTCAGAAGGAGAGATAATCACTAATTCAAAAGCTAAGGACTTTTTCTTTGTTTCTGGAACCCCATTTCTGTCTCATTGTAGAGCGGGAAGGGAGGGGGAAAAAAGATAATACTGGTGTTTAGTGGCAGGTACTCTACTGCAGAGGGATCAGGTTCATCAACAAAGCCAGGTGAGATTGGCTACTGCCAAATAATAAAACCTTGGTGGACATGTATTCCATCTGAATAGCTTGGTCTAACATTGAGATACGTCCAAGTGTTTTCTAAACATTTACATGTATTCTTTTCTTTCAGTTGCAGAAAATGGACAAATAAAATACTGGAAGTGTTTTGAAGCATTGAAATGAAGACTACATATGCAGAAACAGCTCCAACCAGTGCTACACACAACAGCCCATCTACTCAGCCACAGATGTGAAAGTATCATCTTTTATCTCTGTCCTCTACACCAAAACTTACTGGATAATCATTTCAGAGTCTTCTAATCCATGAACCAAGTACAAGTTCAATGCATGGTCACCATCACAAGGAATTCCTGAGCTCCAGGGCATACAAGAAGTCCCTGTTGTATAGGCAGTGGGACTTCTGGGACATCTTGCCTATGAGTACCCCAGATGGCACATGTGGGCACAGTAGAAAGCAGCTTTGTTTCAGTACAGGCACAAGATGGCTGGGAATATCAGCTTTGACAGGCGCTGGAAAACCATCCTGGTAGTTTCTTCACTTGACCCTCCTCAGGGAGGTGGACTAATGGGAAATCACTACCATCTTCTGACTCATCAAAAGATGAGGTACAACTTTCTGCTAGGGGAAATCTTAAGTATGTGGCTTGTTTGGTGCAGAAGTTTGGCCACACCTTCCTTGGGCAAGAAAGGAACATCCACAGCTAGAAGAAAAATCAATTTCTACAAGCCAGTTTAACTTCTATGAGATCTTCATACACTGAAAAGTCATTTTAAGTGATTTACAAATGATGAAACCATTTTTGTTACAAATTTGAAAAATCCACATAAATAAATACATTCATATGTATGTTTGTGTGTGTGCCTATTAGAGAGAAGAACTGAATGAGACATCATTGTTGTAATTCTTAGTTACCAAATTCTCTTTATAGATACTGCAGCACAAACCATCTTATTGAAATTATATAATACTTGGATCCTAGTGCATCCCAATGCAAGAGATATTTTTTTCCCTACTGAATTACTTGTAGGAGCAAAAAGACAAAAATATAAATTCACAAAAGATTTGGAAATGTCTTATGGTGAATAATCAAAATGATTTCTCTTAAATAAAATATTTAATTGGTTGCTAGAAATACTTTAGAATGTACAAAGTTATAACACTATTGAAGTAAATTACACTAATAATAAATATTCCTGTTCAATTCAGTCTGGAATAGGACTTTGTCTATAGCTTTCCCATAATTTTCTTTAGGTATTTTGGGGCTTATTCTCTCTCATTTTCACAGAAAGTGTTCCCAAAGTTACTAAAATTAGTGCAACTCTCTTCTGTGATTTCTTGTCATCCCAGTGCTTCTGGGATCAGGCCCAAAAAGAGTAAGGAATGGCTCCCTGGAGAAAAGATAAAGTGTATGGAATTGGGGCAAAGGAGAAGTCTCAGGACAAACACAGGGAAAAGCTGTTACACAACATGGGCTTAATCTTCCATGGAGCAGCTGGGTCAGCAGAGCCTGGGGAAGCCATTCTCAACCCAACAGACCCCCTCTTCCCATCAGAGAGAGACAACATGAGAAACTGGAGAAAGCTTAAATCCCCAGGCTCCCTGATCCCTCCTCACAGAGCTTCCCATGAAAGGCATGAGGAGCCTGTAGGATTTCACATCATCAGCTGCTCACTTTCATGCACCATTGAAGGGCATTTAATCATGTATATCAGCAGAGGCAACACCCAAAGTTTTCTAGAATTTTTCTGTTCCCCAGTCAGGTATTCTAAGTAACAAGGGGATTTCTATTTCTTTATTATCTGCATTTTTAAAATTACTCTCTTATCTGATTTTAATGTTATCCAAATAATTTAGCAGAGGAAAGGCAATATACATTTTGGTATTCAAAGATCTCTAGGAATTTGTAACACAAATGTCTAATTTATTCTATTAATCTCAATAAAACGTTTTTTGAACAAAATTTAAAAATCCAAATCTAAGATAATACAAGAGGATATAAAAGACACTCACAATCAGAAATCACAGCAAATATTTTAGTGATATCATTAACTCTTTTTCCTTTAAGGAAAATAACCTCGCTATGCCTCAATTGTGTGTATTACTGGAATGCTGTTTGTGGTTGTTCAGCAGAAACAGTTTAAAAGAGCTTAGTTCAACACTAATTTGTACTGTATCAGTGTCCATGTAAATAAACTGCATCACTGTCTTTCATTTGAATGAGTGCCTTTTTAGTTGAATGGACAGTGCACTAGTTGCTAATTGATGATCAAACATATCTCACTAATAGTCATTTCTTTTGCAAATCAGAAATGTTTTGGCATGACGTGTTCTCTCACGTGCTCTTAGTTTATAAGATGGCTAAGGTTTCAGCTAACTAGTCATAATTAGAAGACATGCAAGTACATGATTCACATGCTGTTAATTAATGTTGCTAGTAACACTCAGAGCTTTTTTTATGTAACTGATAGCTACCTGGGTACTTGGTACAGGTATAGTCTGCACCTGTAAATGTGATGCACGTGTCACGTGATGCAGAAGACCATCTGGTGAGGGGAAAAACTGACAAAAGAAAGAGGACTGAGGGGAAAACAATGCCCAGGCCAGGAAAGGAGACTCTCCATTCCTCTTTCTTTTCCTAAAAGCTAAGACTTCCCTGAAAGCAAGTACTGAGGAAGGTTTACTAGCACAGTAAACAGCAAATAAAAACACAGATGAACAAGAAATACAAGAATCATGAAATGATACAGCGTCATAGACCTGTCTATAGCATTGCAAATTAGAGTAAAAAGCAAACTTGAGAAGACCAGAAAGAATTCATTGAATTGCAAATTTTAATCTTAAGTAGAACTGTAAATTTCAATAATATTTAGTAGTTTATTATACAAAAGCCAATTTAGAGTTAAATAGGAAGGATCAGACTTTCATTCATTATAGAGCAGATCTGTCTGTGGTGGCAATTCAGAGGATGTGAGAAATAAAACTAAAGAAACATGAGATGATTAAAAATCAGACAAATTCAATCCTTCTTTTGTTTAAGGTGGACATTATAGTGTACTTTCATATATAATAAAGCAGATCATGGAAAATGTGTATGACTGAGCACTGAAAAACTAGTAAGTGGGAAACTGTTAAAGAGAAAAAAAAACAACCAATGCCAGTTCCTTATAATTATGTGATTGTTGACTATGTGTTTAGGCAGCAAGTAAAAATGGGTAGAAGAGAGTCCAGCATCTCACATAGTACAGTGCAGGTAGAACAAAAAATTCTGCCTACTAACTCTGTATGGTCCTGCAATACTATCGTCCATAAAGAAATAAAGTTGAGCTTTAGAACAGATCAGTTGAATGGTAACTAGGTCAGTAATTCTGCAAAAAGGTTCCAGAGAACAAATACAGGAGAAGATAAGGGCAAACACAGAGTTACTAGATGAACAAACCCATTTCTTTCTTCCTTCTGCTTCTCATGTACAAGAGAGAATATCCAACATTCAACCACTTCTGATTGCAGTCATGTGTTTGTTCAGAGAATCCTAAAACTCTGGCCCATATCTGAATTTTCTCTTAATGCCTTTAGTGGACATTAATATTGCACTTCTTTCATTTAGATGTACACTCTGAAAATGTCAAGTCAGACAAATGCTTCTCTTTGTGAATGCGTTAGAATCTACTTCTGGGAAAGCAGACAGTCACTACCATGATTTGCTCCATAAAAGCAAAGCCTGCATTTTGTTGCCTTCTGAGGAGGTCTACTCAAAGTATACGTTATACCATCGCAGGAAGCAATAAAAAGTTCATTTGTCCATTGAATTCTCTTTTAATTGAATTATTAAGTGATATTTTTTCTTATTGCCTGGATTTCAATTTACCGTCTCTTTCTCTAGATTTATGCATTGCTTATCCCTTTTATTGTTTCTCCTAATGGCTTATTTCCTTTGGTAGCTATTTCATCATACCCTCAGTACAGTGAGATGTCTACTGACAGGAATGAATGAGGTGTTTTAAAAAGCACTAACATACAATATGATTTCAACAGAAATTAAGTGTTTAACAACTTTAAAATCTCACCTCAGGAATCATATATTAGGTAGCTGGTAGAGTGTGGGTACTAATGCTCTTGAGTTGACTGAGTCAATGTCTCACTAGAAAAGTGTTTCTTTCTAGTGAGGACAGCAGAGCTTATTCACTGTGTGTGCTGGTTTAGAGGTAAACCAGCAGGAGAAATGANCCAGTCCCTCCCCCAGGGTGGGGACTCACACAATGGGTGATTAACTCTGTGAGTCATGGGGTATTTTTGAAGTGTTGATGGCCTATAGCAGCTACGCCCCCTCAGGCTGGGAGTGGAGGTGCTAACGACTTCCTGGGAAGCTGCTGCAAATGGGCCATTGACCTTGGGAATGGATAGAGGGGGTAGAATACACAGCTTTGATCACCCCTACACAGTGACAACTGGTCCCACCTGCTGAACTAGGACACTGTGGTTCTCCTTCAAGCCAATTACTCCTGGGCTCCCCAACTCTGCAGTCCTAACCACTGGCTGAATATTATCTGGCAGATGAGTATCAACTGGCAAAGGAATATCAATAAGCAACTTGCAGTGCAGACTAGCAAATTATTAAGTGATAAAGTTAAAGATTTCAACGAAGTTAAATCCCTCAACAAATTCCAAAGATAATACAAAAATGCTGTTTTTCTACAACATAGTACCTGAGGAGGGATAACAAGAAAGCAGAAAACATCTACCTATGTATACTTGACTGAGGTAAATCAACACCACTTTTCTGAAGCAAATAGAGTTAAAATAATTTATAACAGGAATTTGCATCCCACATTGAATAAGCTTACTGAGTCATTTTGTTTTCCTGTTCCTTCTGAGTTACAGGAAAAGATGACCAAAGTAATTGTGCAGAAGACCTGAAAATTCCATCTCCCCATAAACAATTGACCTTAAGATAAAATCCCCCCATGGCCCTTGGCTGCAAAGGAGAATGTTCAGCACCATGAGGCAGTCTCCTAATTGTACATGCTTGAGGAAATCCTTTTTGACCAGCAAAGTATTGATTCTAAAAAATGCTATATTTGATCATAAATCTTGAGGAAGCTGAGGACAGGTGAGTGGAGACAAAATATGAACCACTCTAAAATGCTTTCAAAGATTCTAAGACTGGTATAAAGAAAGATATGACATGCACACTTATCTGTAATATAGATACTTCTTTTTGCATTTGCATACCTCTCTCATGTTTTCTTCCAGAGAATTATATCCTATGGTATCGCACAAAACCCTTCCATCTGCAATCATATATGTAGACTGCACATAAAAATGACTTAAGAGTAGGAAGTAGTCTGTCAGAAAAAGTAGATTTATCATTTTTAAAAATTACTTCTGTGTTGTCAGTTGAATTAAACAATCCAGTTCAAATACTGAGCTCCTTCCCTGAATATATCTTGAGTTATCACCTAGCAGTAGGTGATAATTCTAATTAGAATAGATTGAAAATTTAGCAGAAACCAAAGTTTTGGGGAATTCTACTTTGTCAAGCACAAAAAATTCAAAATACTTTGTATATAAGACTTTCCTTCAATTTCAAATTTGCATTATCTGATTATTGATCACTCTTTCTTGTCCTCAGGTCTCGTGGTTTTGAAGTACCATCAATTCCATGGCAGTCCAATGGCTGATGTGTTGTCTTTCTGAAAGATCCTTTCTCCTGGGGTTTGCTTGTGAGGGTAGACCTCAAGTGAATTTCAAATATCTGTCAGTCAAGCTTTCCTCATGTCCTGCACTACTCCTCATGAGACAGTAACCCACCACTCTGGTCTTTTTTTCACAAAAGGCTGGAGAGACAATGAGCTGGAAACCAGGCCTGTTTTCAGGTACCTCAGAACAAGAAGTCATTTAGCCAAAAAACAGTAATCTGAAGGATTATGTACTGTTAATACTTTTAAGGTCTGATAATAGCTTTGCAAAAAGTGCTAGATGCTTCCTCGATTCAAACATAGACTGGCTAAGAAGATAGTTTCCTCAACTCCTATTAGTCTGAATCTGGAATTATTTTCAGATGGAGCTATTTCATCTACCAAAATTAATTTCTTAAAATCAGTATTTTCAAAATCTCTTACATGCACTTACTGTGCTTACTTACTCACTTTCTGACTTACAGAAAATGGTAATCTTAGTTACAGAAAATTGCAATCTTACTTAATTGTGGCTAAGAAACATGACCTGAAACCTTAAGGGAATGGGGACAATTTAGCTCAAATTTTACATGATCTCACCCACAGATATTACAGAGAATTCATTAGCACTGTAGGTTCATATTTAGATTGCTTATATTTAACAAAGTCATCCATAATTTTGTTTGTCTAGATCAGTTTAGACCATGAGAGACCATCTTAGCATGAAAAATTTACAATGTGGTGAGCAGTTTTTATGGTTCTGTTGTTTTCAAGTGACCTCATGAACACTACGCATTAACTAGAGTTGCCTGGTTAGTATGTCAGAGACAGAAATATGTGTATCCATTCATTCTGCAATCCATTCCTTTAGAACAGGGGTCTCAAGAAAGAATCTAATCAGCTCATAATTTTTTAAATCTTTTAATCCTTGTGAATTTGCCCCAGATACAAACTCCATTTCTCTTCAAGGACTGTTTGAAACCCTGGTGAATATGTTGAATCATCTCTGTTAATAATAACACTACAACTGTGAGCAAGATGGTCTTCAGATATATAAAAATACAAGGATATTGTCCAGAGGAGGCTTTTTCTGGAAGCATTAACACAACAACCTAATTATCACAGATGATGGTAGGCAGAAGAGAACAGGGAAACTACAAATAAAGAGCAGAGACACAAAATGGTAGCAGAGGGCTGCTTTACAGGCAGATCTATACGCTATTCTGTTTGTGTTAGGATTATTATTTTTTTCTGCAGAAGGTCAGGTAGCTGGGAAAAAAACAACAAAGCACTGATAGCTTTGTAGCAGAGGTCAGTAACAGAAAGGTTGTTGAGTTCTGAGCAGGAATTGAAGGGCTTGTTCTGAAAAGTCACATGCAGCTTTTGTCCTTGAAAAGTAATTACAACATGTCAGAAACACCAGTTGTTGCTAGATGAAGATAGAAGTTCATCATTATTTATGGATCTGCACTTCTCAAGTAAATAGATTTCCCCTAATTTGCAATTCTAAAAATACCTTTAAACCTATTTTTAAATGGCCTCTCTAAACACAGGGCAGAGGTGGTCACACAGTTTTTGACAAAGTGTATTTTTCTTGAGAGGTGTTGTTTTATTTAAGCTGAATCACTAATGGAGTTGAACAGTTTGAAGATGCTTTCAGTGAGATTTTTGAACAATGAAATTTTGATGTAAGTTTTGGTAAAACTGTATTTTGATAATGTGTTCCAAATATCTTGTTTCAACCCACTTGGTGGGAATACTCCACAGAGCCCTGCACTCTGTGCCATATTCCACAGCTGCCTGCAGTTTTCTCTGCAGTTTTCTTATAAAGGACCTGCATTTTATTTACTTTCTAGGTTAATACATGCAAGAACAAACTTTGTAGTATCCTGTTTAAGGTTTGTAGAAATTCTTGTAGGAAATTGTGTTGAGTAGAAATGGAACAAAAAAATCCAGAAAAAAGTCCCTGTAGATAATGCAATATTTTCATGTGGATTTCTATTAGTTCTGATGGTTTATAGGTAATTTTGGAATGATAGTCATAATTTTCCATTGCTGCAGTTTAACTTTCTTTTTTGTCTTCCTTTCTGTTTGGAGCTCTTTCTGTAGAGCTCAGGCAGGTTATGACAATTCAGCTCAGAAAACCACCACAATTACTGTGTCATTAACAGATTTTAACTACAGCCATGCCTCCCTGACTCCTGATCCCGTCAGATCTCGGAAGCTAAGCAGGGTCGGGCCCAGTTAGTACTTGGATGGGAGACCTTCTGCGAATACTGAGGGCTGTAGGTTCTAGTCCTGAGGACTTTACTGTCACCATCCAAGCTCGCTAGGCCTTGGCAGACGAACTTTACGAGTTAAAGGGTGGGGCTGGTTTCTCACATGCTGTGCCTCACCTAAAAAGTCTACTTTGCAGGCTCAAAGGACACACTCACGTGGGTAGAGCCCTTCCCAAATCTTTGTTCATGAAGCCTGGCCATGATGATGATGAATAGATCTTACAGCAGTACATGCTATACAGAAGAGGAGCAAGTTATACAGCTCAAACATATAATACATACAATGTGTTTCATATACAATAAATTAACATAATGGCTTAAAAGCAAATATGGTTGAACTGAAGAATGCTATTTACATTTCTAACCATGCATTTTAGGCTTTTATATTAAGATACCAGTAACAATAAAGGGGAAAATATGCTTGATGATATTGCTTGCCCTGGTACTGTTCTGTGTTGTTTTGATTTGTAAAATAAGGCCAGAAGTCAGGCAAACTGGTAAGTGCTGGTAAGTGGGAACTTTTGTTAGTGGGAACTTTTTAAACAATGTCGCTAACAACAGGTCTTTTTTAATGAAACATTTTGTTTTAATGCAACAGCTTGAAGTTTGTCAAAGCCATAGTGGTTTATAAGGGAACAGCACAGTTCCTTCTGCTGACCTTTTTTCTTTTGAGACTTCTCTTTTTTCTACATCCTTTAATTTTACTGAATTAATATATCTGTCACTACCAAATTAAGGTTATCTTGTATGATACCCGCTCACAGAGTTGAAGAGTTAACTTGACTTAGTAAACTTGCATTATGCCCTTTGGAGAAACTTTGTATGAGTGTAGCTTCACAGTGAGGCTTTTAAACTGTCTGGTGCCACTTGGTTACCGAAGAGGTCAGAGTAGCAGGGTAAACTCAGTTAAGGAACTGTTCTTGCTTAAGTTCCTGTGCCACCCTTGCATTACTATTTGACTACAGCCTGTGTGTAATGTCTCCTGAAGCCCCAAAGCAATAGATCATCATGCAAAAATACAAGTTACACTGGGGTAAAGCTAATATTTGGAGCTCAAAAAAGCTGTCACATACATTGCCCTATCTCTACTATATTCAAACTACCACTGGGCAGTTCACTGAGACAATGGCATCTCCTGTGTAATTCTTGTCAGTATGCAACAGTTTTCGAGAAATTATCATCCTCTGTGTCAGACTTCAGCAAATACATACCAGTATAAAAAAACTCCAGAAAGTTCTTCTGTCTGAAGTCTAAAAGCTTGTCTATATTTTCTAAATGTGTCAGCTTCCTGTACGCCTTGCCCTTATGTCTTCACAGGTTCTATTTCTTGGACACTATTGCAGCTCTTACTGCATATCTCACAATTCATCTTGGTTCTTAAGGGACAGGAAAATTAAGATTTTCATTGGCTTTAAGAAGACTTCATAGGGTAAAATTAATTTCACTTTGGGAATCCTAAGTGAAACTTTAATTCTTGCTTACGGAAAACAAAATTGTTCTGTAAGCACAATCCCGCCTGTGCTGGTTTGCCTGAGAGTGAATGAATCCCCAGCTCCACACAGCAAAACAGCTCACAGCAGCAGGCTGACATGTTGAGTGTCTCCAGGCAAAATAAGAAAAGTCTTATGACAAATCTAAAAACTCAGTACATAGTTCAAAACATTACTGTAAGCATAGTAAATAAGCCATTAGAGGAAATTCCAAACTTATCATTTACTTAAACTCTTAATACAGCTTAGCAATTAATACATTCATTCTTTTCTATTGCTCAGTGTTTATGGCTACAGCACACTTCATTGAAAACAGAATGAGCAGAGATAGCAGTCAAGCTGACCCAGTGGGAGCAACTTGGTTTTTATTGTTTGTGGCTTTTTTACCCCCAACAGATTATAGCCTCTTAAAAAGAGGAAAGAGCTTCACGAGGTCCTTTAGGACAAATCCCAAAAGATTTGATCTTTCACTTAGCAGATGAGTCATAGATTAGCACAGTAAGCATTTTCCTGGTTTTCTAGGATTTTCGGTTTTACCGATGGCTGAGTCTATATTCTCAGGATTGCTTCATTTATTTGGATCAGTTCATTCTGAGAAGCCATGCTGCATACACTGTCTTTCGGTGTTCAGTTGACTGCCAGACAACTCTGGATGAGGCTGGAGGTGTTCCAGCACACTGCGCTCCATAAACCTGTCACTCCAACCAGTACTGCACGAAGTCCTGAATCGCAATTCTAACCTGAGCATGTTCCCTTTAAAGCCTGAAAGGTCCACATTTCCTAAGTGTGAGGCTATTTGTTTAATAATATATTTGGTTTATCTCTGTTTTTGCACATCTCCTGATAGCTGCCGGCTGAGTTTCTAAGGGAAATCAAGCCTGGGCTGGTTACAAAGGTTGTGAACTACAAGGAATTATTAACAACAGTCAGCTGAATCTGGAGCCTTTGATTGCCTGACTTTTGGCCTGCAGCACGTTCCTGTGAGACAAATAGTGCTCTGCAGGAGTACAGCAAGTGACCCTCTGCCTGGGACATGAGGAGGCATGACAGATGCTCAGGTGCCATGTGCTATTTGTGACACGTGGCAGCTCTGACTGCCCTTCACCTGCCAGCACGATGACGAGACCTGAAAAAACAAGCAGCCTCAAAAGTTTTTGGGCCTGATGCCAATTGTAGAGCTGAGTTTGAAGGAATAACTTTTTCACTTTCACCAGCTCATCGCCTGACCCTAATTTTCTTTTCGCCCATGCTGCTGGAGAAAGTGCAGAGGCATTTTTCACATTGCCAAGTCTTTCTAAGATTCATTTCTCTAGAAATGGATCAAATTTTTTCAACACTTGCCATAACACCTTTCCTCATGTCTGCTTTTTACTTCTGCAGTCTTGCAGCTCTGTTAAGGTATGTAACATTTCTCTGTGCTAAGATGAATTTTATACTATTCAGCATAAACCCCTTAGAAACCTGCAGCTGCAGGGACAGGCATCTGATACCACTGCTTTTCATGGGAGACAAGGGGAAATACTACTTAAGCACCAAGCACAGCCCCAGTAATGTACACAGGCAGCCCAGAGTCCTGGACCATTGTGAGGCATATTTCTTTATGATGGGCAAGCCTTACAAGCTAATAACTTTCCTTGTGTGAGGGAGAGCAGAAAACAGAAGCAACCAGGCAAAGCTCCAAATTGCTGCTGTCACTGTTGAAGTGGAAGAGAATATGAAGAAAAAATGAGAGCTCTTTAGCCTGGGCTCTGTCATTGCCAAAGTCAGATCTCCTTGTCTTGCTCAAGAGAACAACTAAAAGTGGTAAAAAAGTCACTTTTTTTCCTTAGATGTTGAGAAGGAAATTCAACAGAATGCAATCCATCCCATCTTGTTGATTACTGTTTATTGCACTATTATTGTGTGTGTTCCATCAACCCACCAGATTCCACTGTCCTTTTCCACCTTTTATAGAGAAACTTTTACAGTTATGTTTGGACCTCAGCAAATGTTTAAGTTTTGCAAAAAATGCATGTGACATAATGTCACTAAAGCAGGTATCTGTAGTACAGGTGTTTATGGATGTTGTTGTGGTGGCCTAGACTACCTTCGTCATGGAAAACCCTCTGAGAAACTTCTCACGTGTTTTTCATAGAAGAAAGAAACTTGTTCTTGTATACATAAATCAAATTCAAATATAAACCACTGAGAGCTTTGTTGGCCTTGAACGAACACATCCAGGGTTCACACACTCCAGTACTATATAAATAACAAGATTTGAATGTCCTATTTTGACTGTGATGGCTTTCAAACATACAAGCAGTACTTGTGAAGAATGCGCCTGACATTTAAGTTTGTTAAGATTCTTGGATAAAGGTTTCCTGTATTTTCTTTTCCCCAATTCTGCTCCTCAGCAATGTTCATCAACATTTTCCCCATTCTCTTCTGCAGTTGCAGAATAGTGTTTGTGACATGCTTTGGAGATTTGAAGTACAACATATCACTGTTCAAGTCTATAGAGAGTGAAGAAACATTAAATCAATGTTCATGTTGGAAGGCAGTGCAATTGGTAAGCAGAAATAACTAAGGACAAAATAATGAAAAAATATATTTTACTTAGGAAAATACAGTAATATGGTTTACTTTTCAGGGAGAGGGAGGAGTTTCTCCCTAAAAGAAAATAAGGATAACAAGTGCTGAGCAGCCTTTATAATCTTTGCTGAGATATGGGAGGGAGGCAACATACAAAAGTAGTAAATTAGTTCATAGTTAAGCGTGCTTGATTTACTACAGGTCACAGATCATGCTGCATGCAGGAACATATCCTTGAAAGGGCAAATAAATTCAGTCAGTTTTCTGATTTTACTCTGGCATAGCAAACTCTTAGCTGGAGTGAGAGATTTTGAATGCATCTGTATTTCCGTAGGGAGAAATCTGAATTTCACTTTATCTGCTTCAGGGTGGTCAACAGAGGAGTTAGAAAAGAAGGCTTTCAATAGCTCTCTGGCTTTGATATATTGGCACATTTAAGAAAAAAAATATAAATCATAATGGAGTTTTATTTTTCCACATAAAATATGAATCACTTGAAGATGATACTTAGAATTTAAAATTCCCGAGAAATCAGAAATGTCTGCTCATTTATAATATAGAAAACAATATTTCCCACCAATATATTTAGAATTATGAGCAAATAAAAATAGGTATTAAAGTACAATTCTAAAATACAATGTAACCCTTGTCATCATATATGTTTTTGCATTTCTTATTCTTCTACACATGGAAGAAATAATGAAAAGTTGAGATGGTTTTTCCCACTATGAGGGCAAGACAAGCACAGTATTCAAATAGTATTTAAAACTAAACCCCCTTCCAGACCACTAGTTTTTTAGATGTTGAATTCTCTTCACACACCTTGAAAGCTAAAACTAGATTGGAAATTCCACTATGTAGCAAGCATGGAAGAGTTCTTGACCCTGAAACCTCAAACCTGAATGATTTTTGAGAAAATATAGACTGTGCTTAGGACTGAGGAAATTACTGTGATTAAATAGTTACGTTTATTGACTTTCATTTGATTCTTGTTCATCCTGGATGTGCTGCTTTTGGCCAGGAGGAATTCCATACTTGCTTATATTGCACATTAAATAAAAGCAGTACAGGGGAACTTATGTTAACCTGTTGCAAGTCTGGAGGACTCTCCATCTGAGATGGATAAATTGGTATGCAGAAAGCTAATGTACAGGCAAAGGTGCAGTAGACTCAATCATACATACCTGCTATCTGTCATATCTTGCAATTTCTTCAGGGGAAGTACCAGGAAAGGCACATGGTATGACTCTTGGGGTGTCCTGTGCAGAGCCAGGAGTAGGACTCAATGACCCTGGTGGGTCCCTTCTAACTCAGAATATTCTATGATCCTATGATTTACTGTCATCATTAAGAAAATAAGCAACAAGTTCATATGTTTATCTTCTAAGGGGTATCAAGTCACGTTCAATGTCTCTCTGAGCATTCTACAGGAAGTGCTCTGTGGCAGCACACCGACTTTTTCCTAATTGAAAGATGACTGTTGTTGAGATCTTTTACTTCATATGTGGACAGTTGTCTCAGTTTAACTGATGTTTCAGTGAATAGTTTCTTCAGCAAATGCTTTTTTTCCTCTCTGTGAAATGGGCATTTCTCACTTCTATTAGCATGAACTATTGAGAAAGAAAGCCAAGACATTTTTCCACAAAAGTGCATAAAATACCCCAAACAGGACTGAGCTGCATTCCATATCAGCACATACAAAATAAAAATATTTTTGTTTACTATTTGCTCGTTCCTCTCAATGGATTTAATACAACCTACTATTTATTTAGAATTTTTCAAATTATCTGTATATGGGGTGAAGCTGGAGAAAAAAAAACTAGTAATTGACTTTTTCTTAAAAATCCCCTTTAATTTTGACCCATGAAACAGTAGGGATAGATCCTGTGCTCAGAGTGTAGTGTGGCTGGGCTCCCACTATTCCACTATGATACCTTTTAGGTGTGTGCCTGATCTTAATACCTTTTTGTGTAAAAGGTTAAAACAGTAGCAAATATACAGCACATATTTAGATTCTGCTTCCTCCCTGAATGTTCTCTTCCCAGAAAAGCAGTTCATTGCTGACCAAACCACCACAAGGCTCAGGAAAACTAGACATAATTTTTTAAGAGGCTTCTCATTGCTGAAATATAGTGTTATATCAAGTACCAAACAGTACATGTGAAATGAATATGAAAAGAAAACATTACATAAAAAATACTAATATTCATAGGCACTTAAAATAGGCTAGCAATTAATCTAGGGTTTTAATATGCTGTGGTGAAGATTCTGTCTCAGTTGACATGTGTTCGTAACTGTACTGAATTCCACACAGATTTGCTGTATAACAGTATAACTGAGAGAATAATCTGACCTGCCTTGTTTGATTTGTGGGACATTGTCTGTAGCCCTGAAGTCCTCAGCACATGAATATGGTCAGATTTAGATAAAAGAGCACCATCTAAATGCATTCATCAATCAAGACTGTATAACACATCCTTCTGTCCATTTTTTTAATTTTTCTTTTTCTTGGCATTGTCAGATGTTTGCAAGATGTCTGTGAAGTTAGGAAAGTCTCTCAGTGTGGTTGACATCCTCTCCCAAGCTATTGGATCATCTTCTGAGGGAGAAAAAAAATAGAAAAGAAATAAAAGTTGTTTGAAGGATTTTCAAAACAGAGAAATATATAACGTATTTGAATCATATCTTTTGGATAATTTGTGGGATAGGAGCCATATTATAGCTGTCTATACTTAAATTTCTAGCGATAAAAGGCAATACGTATCTCTCTTGTTTGCAGTTTCCATATTAATGATAAATAAATGTTAGTTAACAAAAAGAGGAAGAAGTAAAAATGAAAGGAAAATACTTGAGATTTTCTGTAAAATTCTTCAAAACACCATCTGGTTTAAAGTTCAGTAGAAGAGAATAAAAGGATCATTTTAGTCTTTTGTTTTGTTTTCATGATCCAATGTCATTCCATAGATGAGACCGCAGAACAATGAAAAGAAAGATGTACGTAATCATACTTTTTCCCTTTTTTTTCTTCTTTTTTTCTCTTCTCCTGGGGATGTGGAAAGGAGATGTTGCTTCTCCTTTTCTTAGAAGACAAAGTGACATTATGGAAAATTAGGAAGCAAAACCTTATTGTACCCATAGTAAATTCCTGATTCAGGAGACAGGAAGGTCCAAGTCTATCTGTCCCTTAGTGGTCTTTGTTTCTCCGGGTCACCTGACTTACCCACAGAAATGAGTAAAGGCTTTTGCCAGATACTATCAGTGATTCATGTGATTAGACAATTCTTTTCACTTCCACAACACAAAACATAATGCTCCAACTAATTAATCTTGTTTACCTAGTTGGCAAATGAATCTGGGTTAACATGCAAATTTGAAATAGCTCTCTGACACTAAATATTTAGGGTCTATTTTGTAGCAACTAAGTATTTTCCCTGAAAGAAATTGGCTTGTTTCCAGTATTGTCCCTAAGTTTTCACTCAGTATAACTGATTTCAACATAATAGTTGCCTACTTTTTTTAGCACTTTGGAGCTTTGGTGGCTGAGATATAATGTCAAGAATACTGGCTGTGCTAGTTTAAAGGTATACCGTCAGGAGAAATGAATGCAACACAAAAGAGATTATAAGTCAGAGTTATAATTTAATAACAATATTACAATAAATGCAATGGCACAAAGAGAAAAAATTGGGTTTAACCCACAAAACCCCAGAAGTATAACCCAGCACCCCGGGGCACAAGCACAAAGGGGTTTGTTAGCCCCCGTGCTGAACCTTATGTGGTTCCCCCCAAATCCAAAGTAAAAGTCCAAAGTGGAAAACCTGTTGGTGCAGCTGACGGTTGCAGTCTGGTGGAGAGTGGTGGTCACAGGCTGGTTGAAAGTGGTGATCTCCTCCTGTCGAAGTCTTGGTCCTTCTCCCCATCCGACACGTGACCCCTGAGGTCTTCTTACCCCAAGATATGTACCCTCAGGTCCAGGTGGGAGAACCCAGTACCTCCCCCAGGGCAGGGAGTCACACAATGTGTGATCTAACTCTGTGAGTCATGGAGTATTTTGGAATCGTTGATGGCCCATTAGCAGACATGCCTCCTCAGGCTGGGTGTGAAGGTGCTAACAACTCCCTGGAGGGGAGTTATCACAGCTCTTATCTCACAGAAGTCTTTCACACCCAGCTCACAACCTGAAGGGTCAGGTGTGCCCTCGGCAGCTGCTGCAAATGGTCCGTTGTTCTTGGGAAATGACTAGAGGGGGTAGAATACATAGCTTTGATCACCCCCTCACAGTGACAAACTGGACCCACCTGCTGAACTAGGACACTAGCATAATATGAACCTTTAGGTGGGATTTAGCCCTCAAATCAGGTGTTATGTGTCTAAACTGATCTTGTAAATAATTGAGATTTTGTCACTAATGAAAATTTAAGAGAAATTAACTTAACTTAGGTGCCCAGGTGACATTTCATATATCTAGATACCTAAATAGAGTTTTACTTTATGATCTGAATTCTGTACTTAGGATGTGATTCAGCTACCAGAGCATGAACACTTGGTGTTTTCGTTCACTGGTAACACAAATTTGGGAGGAGGGGCTGATACCCCAAAGTGCTGTGCAGCCCTTCGCAAGGACCTTGACAAGCTAGACAGATGGGCAGAAAAGAACCTTCTGAAATTCAACAAAGGCAAGTGCAAGGTCCTGCACCTGGGGAAGAATAACCCCAGCCACCAGCACAGGCTTGGGGCTCACCTGTGGAGAAGAACCTGGGGGTCCTGGTGGACAACAAGTTGTCCATGAGGCATTAGTGTGCCTTTGTGGTCAAGTATGCCAATGGTATTCTGGGATGCATTAGGAAAAGCATTGCTAGCAGGTCAAGGGAGGTGATCCTGCCCCTCTACTCAGCCCTAGTGAGGCCACATCCAGAGTCCTGTGTCCCGTTCTGGGCTCCTTCAGTACAAGAGACATGGAACTTCTGGAGCAAACGTAGTGGAGAGCAAGAAAGATGATTATGGGACTGGAAAATCACTCTTATAAGAGAAAGCTGTGGGAGCTGGGTCTGTTCAGCCTCAAGAACAGTCAACTGAGGCGTGACCTCATCAATGTGTAGAAGTATCTGAAGAGTGGATGTCAAGAAGATGCAGTGAGTCCCTTCTCAGTGGTGCCAAGCAATAGGACAAGACATTGGAACAGATTGCCCACAGAGATTGTGGAGTCTACCTCACTGGAGATATTCAAGAACTGTCTAGACACAACCTGTGCAATGTACTCATGGATGACCCTTGAGCAGGGAGGCTGTACCAGGTAACCAGCCTTATCAGTTCTGTGGTTCTGTGACTGTGGTTCTATGATGCTTCTCTTGCATTAGACCATCCTTTTTAGAAGAAGATTGTCCGTTATAGTTCCTATGTCACATCCAGCCATCACTGACTATCTAAGTGCTGAATTCTTAGATGGCAAATGACAATACTTTGAGGCAACTTAGTTAAGCCTTTCACAGGCTGAAGTTAGTGACACTCATGCAAAATTTGGAATTTAACAAGATAAAAATCAGTGGATGCATTCTAGTATAAAAGGATTCTAGTTCTAAAAGCAATTTTAGTAGTTTTGCTCCATATTTTATCAATGTCTCATATAGCTGAAGTTGGAACTAGCTCCAGGCTATAGGATTAGACAGAACTCATTAGTGTGATAGTTCTGCTAACCTTGTGTAATCAACTCATTTGTGGCCTGATAGAATTTCACACTGAGGTTTAGGATTTGTTCAGCCCCATCTTCCTCATGCAGACTTGTTGCCAGCTTGGGGCAGCTGAAACTGACACAATGATCACAGTAAACTGTTTGAGTAGTATTTAATTTTTTTTCATAGCTCGGTTTATCATTTTGTCACTGCTTTTCAAACATGTAATATGCTACTATGCAAAAACCCTGGTTTCTTTTGTTTTGCTTTGCTATGTTTTGTTCTTTTCCCAGATATTTATTTTCTGCTTTGAGAGAATACAGTATTTAGTCTCCTACTGGCATCTAGTCTTTAATGACACTAAGAGCAAAACATGACAAACTGTATAGAATCCACTGTACAATAATTCATCTGAAAATAGCTGTCATACACTGCAGATATAGCCAGCTAGGACAGTGTCCATCTACTGGCCCTCATTTATTTTCTGATGGTCACCAGAGGTCAGTTCAACAATGTCCCCATTGATGCCTTTCTATCCATTTAACTTTCACTACTACAAAAACAAAACTCCAAACATACACACAAAAGAGAGAAGGAAGAATGTGCTCATTGTGGTTCAACCGGAATTCACAAATACAGAAAAGATCCTCTCTAGTGGCTGCAATTTGACTTCCGAAATACGACTATCTTTTTGTACAGACTCAAAAAAAA
>VWZD01009318.1:14984-60185 GCA_013396695.1 Sakesphorus luctuosus | reverse complement strand
AAAAAGAAGCAAAAAAATCCCACCAGAAAGCATGTGACTTCCAGAATTGCCTGTAGCTTTCCTGGCACTGGGTTGAGAAATATTTCTTCATCTCATGTTACATAATCACCCTTGACGCATTGTTTGTTCCAGCTCAGTGCTGTTTTCATCAGATAGGAACCACAAATCTAATGGACTATAAGGAGTGTCCCCCTGATGTTGTATGGGGGATTTTTGTGGCTTTTTTTCTTTTCTTTTTTAAGTGTCATTGTTATGAAAGGTATTTAAAAATATGCACTGAAACAGAACACTTTTGAAACCATAATTCTTGTTAGCTCATGTTTTTCCTTGCAGCACACATTTCCTGTCTTTTTCCAGTAAGCACACTGATTACAGCACACTGAGATCTCATTTGAATGAATGAAAGGAAGAACTAGTAAATGAAAGAATGAAGTGTATTAAACATAACAGATCTGTAGGATAAATTCAATTTATTTTACTAAAATTACACCAGGGAATAATTTATCCCATACTGTTTGAATGACAAACTCTAAGGGATTTACTGCAAACCCCATGAAGTTGCTGTAATTTTTCCATTGGTTTCAGTGGGTCTAGATCAAGTTTCAGAAGGATTAAATAATTGTTTATTACTTCTTCTTTTCTTTTTTATTCAAAAAGTAAATAATTCTATGCAGATATGCATCCTCATTGCTGTCTTTTGTGACCTCTGTGAAAACATTTCTCCAGTCATCCTATCAAAGTCTCACTTCTTTCTGTCCAGTTTTCTGTAATGTTCCATTTCTCAGACACATCCTCACTGTTGAACCTATTCTTCCATCAGCTAAAACTAAGTGAATGCTTCTTTCCTTTTGCTTTGTGGAAAAGAACATCACAATCCCCTTCACAGTTGACTTTCTGGTTCTTATGATTTCCCTGATGTCTCTGATGTCTGTCCAACATTCAGGTTGTACCTCTGTCCAGCATTCAGCTGCAGTCAGTATTGCTTCAAATTTCATACAGAAATCTTTCTCTTACACGCATTCAAGGAGCCTTGCAATATCTTTCATGTTCTTTAATTTAATTTTCTAATGGTTGACTTCTTCATCTTCCTTGTCACCACACCACAACCTATACTTGCTATTCCAGTGTATATATTTTGCTCCCTCCATGGAAAGTCTTAGACTGGACACCATTACATACGTAGTGTAGCAGCTGATCACAGTGCCTCGAAAGAACATGAAAAGCCAAGTTGAACCTGACTCACAGCCTGATCACAGGCTGTCCTCTTTTTTCCATGTGGAGAGAAGTAAATTGGGTCAATTTATAAATTATCACAGATTGTTCTCTCATCTTCATGTTCACCTCTAAATGTAATAATGTATTTAGTGAAGCTTATAGAATGTGTGTCTTGGGCCTGATACTTGATATATTCTCTGAAAAATCCTGAATGATGGATCAAAGAGTAAGTTTACTAGATCTTCAGAAAAAATAAGATTTTAAAGACCTGAAAACACTTTTCAAGATAGAGCCAGAATTCAAAATAATTTTAATTATGTGAAGAAATGACATGGAGAAAAAAATAGCAACTCCGTAAGAACAAGACCAAAATCACACTGTTGGAAGGAATAACCTATGTAAGTTAGGAAGGGGTAAACATGTAAAACTTTAGGAGAGGTGGTAAAAATTGTGTTGAGTTACTTTAATGTCTGGCTGTCCACACAACATGCTCCACATGCAATGGTTTTAAATGTCAACAAGGGAATTTCATTTAAGATGTCAAGAAGGGATTCCTAACAATAAAAGAAGTGAAATACTGAAATAGGCTATGTGGGATGATCATGAAATCCCCAGTTTTGAAGGTCTTTCAAAATAAAGTTGATAAGCTGTGGGGAGTACCATAGATAGAGCTCATCCTTTCTTGGTCAGGGAGACAGATTGAGCGATCTTTTGAGGTGTTTTCTAGTTCAGTTACTTTGGTTATGTCTAGGACTATTCTGGCCTGGTTATGTAGTCTTTGAGCTGCTGAATCTAAGGCTTCATTTACTTCTTCTTGCTGTCCAGTCATGCTCCATTTATCAGTGTGAGATAGCTTAAAGAACTATGCCAAACAGGATATTCAGGCCTCCAGTTTCTTCAGGAGGGAACATTGATCAGTAAAGAAGTTTAAAAAACTTAAAAACATTATTTATATTTACATAAATATTTAACAATGCAACATATAGAAGCAGAATATATTTGCCCAACACAAACCCATTGCAGTAAGAAGAATAATATGATTACCAGTGTGTTTCATTGTTAACCTTTGTGAAGTACTCAATTGCATGTTACCTATTATTGTTTTGCTTACAGTAATACCCCTGTTCTTACATTTCTGAAAAAAAAATAAAAAGCCAAGCCAAATAGCTGAGGAGTAACACAATGGATTTATATAAACACAAAACTATGTATGAGGACCCTTCATTCACTTTCGTGCTGATGTCTGAAGTTCCACAGAGCTAGAACTTACTTTATCAAAGAAATTTTTCTCCTTTATTATCTCTGGGAAAGACAGTATTTTTTTCCCATCTCCATGGTAAGGGAATGAATGATGTTGGAATTCTGTCCATTTCTTGAAAATAAAAAGCTGTGTCAAAAAGAGATACACATTAGGGTTCAAATTTGTACTGGCTTACAAGATAAAGGGAATTTGACTTTAAACAAATGAAGCTCCCTGTTCCAGAAGCATGGGCAGAGTTTAGGCAACAGTATAGGCCACTTGTGGATGTGAAAAACCTGTGAATATATGGGATACCATTAGACAATTTGAGTGACAGTTTTGCACTGTTTCTTTGGGAAATCTAATACCATATCAAGGAAAACTGATAAAACCTAGAGAAGTGCAAGTCATTGTTGAGAAAAAAAGTATTGAAGACTATGTAAGCAGACAGACAGGCAAAAATTTTGATCCACATCACAGGTGCTAGCAGCTGGCAATTAAGACCAAACACTTTCTGAAAAATTCCATGAAGTTATAAAAATGTTTACCATTTTTTCCCATGTAGTGGAATCATGAAGGCACAAGTTTGAATAGGTCAGTGCTTTTTTATTTTTTTTTTTTATTTTGTTCCTTGAAATACTTTATTCAATGGCATGGCCATCTCAAGTGAAAAAAAATTTCCCTCTTTATTATGACTATTTTCTTTATGTAGCAGAATACCTGAAAGAAAAAGAGCTGCCAGTTTATAAGCAATTCCTATGGCTATATTCAGATTAGGAGAATACTTTTATAAAAGATATTTAGGTCTTACTAGAGAGTTTCAGTCTTACTCTTGCCTAGTCACTGTTCAAGGGCAAGATTTCTGCCAAAGATTCAAGTAAACTGAAGAGAGTGATGGTTGCAAAGGGAATCATATTGCAGCTCATGTCATCAGAAGAAATTCTGGCTGAGTCATCCAGGCTTTCTTTTATTGCTTTCCAGGGTAGATGCACCAAAACCAGCAGCTTCATCACCCTTTGAGAGGGTCCTCACCAGTTTGCAGTATCAGCATATCATGCAGCCCAGCTATCCATCAGGGACTATTACACTGGTTTTAGACAGTTAACCAAGGAGCTAACTGGAAGCACCAGATTCTCAAAACCTCTGTGTTTGCTGCCCAGCAATGACTGAAGTCCCTGGGCCTCCAATTTTGCCTAGATGGTGCCATGTAATGTCATGTGATGGCTCTAAGTAAATTCACTCAGGTGCCAGTGGTTTTATGAGCCATAAATCTAACCCAGTCAGAACTCTCTACTAACTTGAATTGCTTCCAGTATCCAAGATGGATTGCTTAGGGTTGGCTCAGGTAATTGTGCACAACATTGCATTATTTCTACCACTAGGAAAGAGTCACACACACTATGCTTTTCTAAAAGGGGAAGGCCATAGCATGTGTTCTCTGAACTGTGTATTATCTAGAACAATGCAGAGGAAAACAATAATAAAAATCACTGTTGACATTATTATTTTCTAAGCAGGCATACAAAATTATGATTAATAATACATTGATTCTGATTTACGTGTACTGAACACCTGAGCAATATGTTCTTAGACAGGGCAAAAAATCATTTCCAAAACATTGAAATCACATTACGAGGTCATTTCTACATAAATAAATAAATTAAAGAAATGTAAGCAAAAAAATAAAGCAGAATACCAGGGCAAGACATGCACAAATACTGATAGCCTTGGTTGGCTTTTAAGGCAGGCTTCAACTGTTACAGTCATGTTGATGAATTAAGACGCTGGAAAATTGATTGCAGTGACTATTAACAGTATTAATCAAACTGCTTCAATTTGCAAGCTCTGTTCTGGTCTTGGCGAGTACACACTGACAGTAAGGATATGTCAGTGTTGTCCCTACTACCCATGGGAGGTAGTTAATAGTGTCAAACATGTAAATTATAATAGTTGTATGCCATGAGGTTCAGTTTCTATAGGCTGTTATGTTTTTCTTTTACTGCACCACTGCAGAACTGCACAGTATAGAGACATGCAGAGCAAAGGTCGCACAGATAAATGAAAGAAAAATAGTTAACAGTTCTCATTTCCAAACTTCATCTGCACTTAACACAAAGAGTAGGATGCTTGCACTGCGAGCAGTTGTCTGTCGTGTTGTCCTTCCCTTCTTTGAAAAGGTCTGTATGATATCTGTGGGGCAAGAATTCTCCTGGTCAACGGATCCCTTTTTCCTCTGGGAAAAGTCATGTGCAGGCTTCAAGTAGTCAGAAAATCAAGCCAGTTTTCTGATTTTAGAACATACTAAAAGGGAGGCCTGAGAAGTGGGGCAATTTTATTTGCTCAGCTGACAGCATGATAGGAATTGCTGTTAAAAGGAGCCTATAAAAAGGTCCTCCATATTCCCTGCCAAATCCTCCTATCAGGCTTCCATGAGTTCATATCAGGTCACTATGAGATTCCTTCCATCTCATAACACTGAACTCATTAGTTTCCATGACTGATCTGAAACAGTAGCATGTATGGAAAACCCCCTAAATTTAGATGTATAACTAATCTGCTTTTGTTTTCCTTTCTCTGGATCCTCTTTCACATACAAAGTGGAAGTTCAGCTTTGCTACAAAACATCATTTTGCTTGTTATATTTCCAGAACATTGGCCTTATATCTGGTGTTCTTTGTTCATATTGACACTAATTGATAGTAGCAGGGCTGCGACACTGCAGTAAGTTTTCCCACAGTACAGGCAAAGGCACTGCAGGTTAGGCTGCCAGCCAAGACAGTTAATGCTTCCCTTTGCATTCTTTTCAGCTCCCCAGAGATGAGCTATTTTACAGATACCTGGCACTTAAAGGTCCAGGATGTTATTTCCTCTGTCGTTGCTGTTAAAATACTTACCTAGAAATGGTGTCACTGCACAATCTTATTTCAAAAGCTGTAACACCTGAAGGAAAAAAGGATCTGAAAGGCTTCAGCTACACAATTTGTCATTAAATCTTTAAGCTAATTTAATTCAAACTATATTTGACCATTTAAAAAAATGACAGCAAATATGCTGCCTGACCTAGGACTGATAAGACATAGTAATGAGATGAATGGAGTGTATTTTCCTGTGTGCAGATAGCAACTCCAGGTAATACCAGCTGAATGTACAACAAAATTATTCTTCTGTCTTTTACTGTCCCTTACAGCTGTTAATGAACTTGATGTGCCCCATTTCACATAACTGAGCTTGTTTATTAGTCACTGCCCTGGTATCTGTGTATACAGATTTGTGTGAGTGTCCTCAGAGTAACTCTAGTAGAAAAAGAGTCTCAAAGCATAAGCATTACATCATGTGAGGTCTTTTTATTTTTGTTTTCCCATCCCTTAGATCAAAGTTTGAGGATATAAAATTTGACCTACTTCTTTTCTGCCTGATCTGAAAAAGCATTTACATACACAAAACAGACTATTTTCACCCAGACAATCAAATTCTGGATAAGTTCCCAAAGTCAAAGAAAGGGATTCCCCAGAGTATAACATAAATATTGCCATAGCTGAATTAATCTGCAGATGAAAAGGGGGTCCATATTAAAAGGTCAGTCTTCTAATAATCCTAAACCACACCACTCCCAGAAAGGGTACAGTAGGTGTTAAACAGTAGAGAACTGAAAAGTCACTTCTAGGTTCTATACCTGATCAATGGGGAAAGTAATCTTCTTCTTTCATGGCTTTTATACCCAAGGTTATTCAGTTTCAGCAGCATCATGCAAGAATCAAGGCAAACCTGAAATGCATATAATAAAAGATGTGGAACTGAGCACAAAAACAAAAGTACTAAAAAAATTATTCACCTTCTCAACTGAGAAGACTTTTCTTTCTACAAACCTCTGTGTTTGACTTTTAAAATCCTTGGGTGCAAAGGGTTCTCCTCTGTATATGTGCAGACTGCCCCAGAAGCTCAGTCTCTAATGGCTCCCTCCCTGAAGCTGGGATATAAGTATTAGTCATCACTTTGCCGAAATTTTCAGGGAGGGGTGAAGGAGTGTCAACACAGTAAATAGGATTCAAGCGTATCCATATTAAGACCCTCCAGAAATTCATTCATAAGCTTCATGTCTTTGAAAGAGTGGGTGTTGGCACATGGCTCTCCAACACACACACATGCCCATATACATGCACACAATGGCAACCTCTCTATTTCTCTTTTCTGTAAGTCTGCCAAGTGATCAGAGATTTTTCAACAGATAAAATACAAATTCTTTCCTCAGGCAGGTGGGGAGCCAGTTGTGCAGTTCTGCAGGGCTGTTCACGGTAAGGTATGGTAAGATATGTGAGCCCATAGTGAGGGAGAGGCACCCCAGGCACTCTTTCTCCAGGGCAGATGCTTAGATCCAGCCAGCATTGCACTCTTCACCCTCACTAAGTCCTTCACTCCCACCTGAGAGTTGGAGACTATCCTCCCTCTGCTTTTGTTTATGATTGAGATGGTCCTGGGAGAAAGGAAATGCAAGGGGATGTATAACACTAATTGGGGCTCATACTGTCACACAAAACAAACACTGCTACTCATCCTCGTCATTTATTAGCATAGCCTGTGTCACCTTCTGTGTAGTTTAGACAAGGCAGTGTTTGCCATCATCCTCAGTCTCATGCTATATATTGGCACTGCTCTGATGGGTTGCATCACAAATTCCCCATTTATTAAGGCCCTCCCAGTGGAAAATTAATGAACTTCAAAAGAAAATATTCAATATAGGGCTTTAAAAATACCACTGTGGGCCAAAAAGGGATGCTGAGCCAAGTGGTCTTTTATGTAGACCGGATCACTCTGTGCAAGTTGGTTTTAGAGACAGATAGTCCCATACACTGCTTTGCTTTACAGTCTAGCCCTGGTTGGTATTTCCCCAGTTGTGACTGAGTGCTCCTACCCTGAAATTACCCCTTGAAAAAAGCAATGTGTCCATCTGTAAAGCAGTACCATTTTATAAGAGCAATTCCTACCCAGTTCTTTGAGACTGTCCTTGTGCCTACTACCTAGAAATTATGTGATAGGAAGCAACAGTCATGACTTCCTTCATCTCTAAATGAATAGTTCAGCTTCAGAGAAGGGATCAGCTTTCTCTGCTTCACTGCTGTGAGCAAATTCCACCTTTGAGTGAACTTTATCCTAAGATGCCTACCTGGACTTCTGCATTCAATCTAGAACTTCAGTGCCCTTAACTGGGTCTGGGTCACCTTCTTGGCCTGACTATTAAAATACTAACTGCCTTAGAATCCAAAGCCAATGCAATCAGGTCTTTCATCAAGTCTAAACTTGCAGAGAACACTAGGGAGTGGTCACTAGGAACATCAGGAAGAAATACTAGGACAGTAATGTAGCTCTACATTCTGTTTGGTTTCACCAGCCTTCATGATGCTCTACGCCTTACTGACACCTAGCAGCCCCTTAGAAGTGAATGTGCAGGTGGCAGCCTGGCAGAAGACAATAAGGGAGTTGCCCCCACCTGCAAGCCAAAACTCCAGGCCAATGTGTATTGATGGCAAGAAGCAACATGTGTGTTGATGAACTTACCTCTTCTAACTGAAGTTTCCCCTTCAGTAGAGAAATTCAGAGCTTCTCAATGAATGCATTTCTCCACCTCCTGTGAGCAACCAGAGTGATGGTATTTTTTTTTGTCTCTTATAGTGAGGATTAATTAACCATTGTCTGAAAATATCCCCTTCATTTTGATGCCAAAGGGGTTTTTGATTTTTTGATTTTCACATTTTATAGATTTTGGGAACACAGTAACTGTAGCAAATGTAGTGTTCATATTTGTAACAGCTGAAGTTCATTGTTTATATATCCTAACCCCTACCACAGATCAGTAGCTCAAATTCTTTTAGCTGTTTAGGCTCTCTTCAAGGCAGAAAAGCTGAAGACTATCAGAAAGGCCTGCAGAACAAGACCAAACATAAGCCAACAACCTTGAGTCTTAAGAACACTGGAAGAACTCCAAAAGCCCAAGGAAGAAGAGCTGATGAAGACAGAGGGTCTTAACCACCCCAGCCCCAAATCCTGGGGGGTGGAACAGGGGTAGAACTGGGGCTAGACTGAGACATGTGTAAAGTAATGATTGGAAGGATCATATTATAAAAGCCATGGAAACCAGTGTTCAGGGGTGCACGAAGATGTCATCATGTATTCCCAAAAGCCCTAAGCCTAGACATTAAAGAATGTACCTTTTTACCTTATCCCATATTAACCTGGCTCGGAGTCCTGTTTTTGAGTTCTCTCATGGCATCAATTTTATTTGGAGTTTTTGTTGGTTTCTGGTTTTACCTGTCTTTCCCTTATGTCCTTTATCTTCACCACTTTCGTTCCAAAAATGTTGTTCCATCTGATAGCTTGTTACTGATATATTTATACCACCCCAGTGTTTGGGAAATGTTTAGGGTGGTTAGGTATCTGTATCATAGAATTCCCATGGGGCACGTGTCTGTTACGTATATATCCTTCCACCTCCTTTTGGGATCTTAGTACTTTTGGGGCAGTTGTCTCTCCACCCTGTTGCCAGGCCTGCTCAGCCATGATATGGATACTCTGGAAATGCAGGACTGAGCAGGAGTCTCTACGTGCTGCTTATTCAAGGACAAAGCTAAGGCTGCAAACTAGTGGATTAATCTGGTATGCTCAGAGTCATCATCTACCTGATTCATGTGAAAGTTTAAAGGGAGATTATTTTTTTAAGCAAAGAAGGAATACAGTCAAATCCAGAATCTGGCCTCTTTTACCAGGTGTGTGTTGATAAGCAGGTGTAAACACAAGCTCTCCTGTCTTCATGGTCATCATCACTTTCTAGAAAACATCTGTAATTCTTGAATCTACTGCAAAATTTATAACCTTCAGCAGAAGACTCGAAAAGGTAGGACTAAACTTACCAACACTTTGTTGTTATTTCAAGTACAATAGTCTTTCCTGGACACAGGGAGTCATTGTCTTCACCACTTCTCAGGAAATCTGGGTGGAAAGACATACACATATGTATATATATTGTAATTCACTAAAAATGTAAAATTGAGATATAACCATCCTTCAAATTTTGTGGACATACTGGATCTTTCTGTTATGTTTAATGTTTTGTGAAGCTAAGCTTTGTTCAAAACTAGCTGCTGATGACCGGGTTTTGGGAAGTCGTATTTTACTAAGCTGCTATAAGCAAAGCATGACCACAATGAGAAAAATGAGCACAAGATCTTTGCTATTGCACAAGTTTGGGGTTTTTTTCTGTTTGGCAGAAAACAGTGCCATGGTAAAAAGAAACTAGTGAGTGTGACAAAATGGGATAAATCCAGGAAATTCAGGAATCAGATGAGTTCTTACATATTTGTATTTGCTTTTCAGGTATTTTCATTTGCAGGAAGATTATTCCCTTCTCAATTCAATGCAGAAATGAAGTTATTAGTGGCTAATAGCCAGTGGCTAAAAGAGTCTAAAGTTTTTTATGTATTTGGCATAATATTTTTCAAACTTTTAAGTCTAAGTTATATATTCTCAAGTAGATCAACATTATTTAAAAGTATCTGCTACATTTGTTAAACAATATTTCCTTAAAAATGTTCTTTTTGCTTTAAATCTAGAATATTTTACTTCAATGTTTTTTTGAAAGATACATTTCCATTTTTTTAATTTGGAAATATTTGTTTAGAGATTGAAGCATCAAACAAGGAGACAAAAAAAAATTAGGTAAAAAATTTAATTGACCTGAAACCATGCTCACAGTGCTATTATCAGCTATACTTAAAGGATATGTTTTGCAGAGAAAAGCAAGAAGTGGGATTTTTTTAGTCATGATTATTTTGACTAGGAATATTTTTCTACCCATTTCTGAATGCAAGATGGGAAAAAATGGTGTATTTAACAATTAATTCTTGTTTGCTATCAACAATGGCAAGGGAATTTGATTAACAGTTTCTTCCATCAATAGTCAAATTCAATGCAGCAGAAAAGGAAAAAAAATGATAAATTATGAATCAGGAGAGTAGGTTTTGTTTACAACAACAGATTCACAAAACAAGTTTCCGCTTTCTAGCTGTAAACTTCAAGAAAAGATAAGTAAAAGATCAATGTATCATATATCTTATGTCTGCAATGAAAATTAGGCTTAACAGGAAAAACAAACCTACCATCTTCTGCTTAGGAAGTAAAAAACAATCCATTATACCATAATGTTATTTGTTTGAGGATTATGAGGCAGTATAATTCTTTAACAAGATCATGCTGTGCACTGTTGATGTGGAGAACATGGCTAATTCCATTTCGTCTGGTCTCCCACACAACATAACTTGTGACTAAATATTGTGTTGATTTTTTTCTGGAGAAGTCACTTGCTGGTATAAGTGACTTTAACCCCTTCAAGCAATAAAAGACAAAAAATACTGATGAACCTGGGCTGTCTTCCTATGAATAGAGAGCAGTGTCAATTATACCATATGATCAGCCACAGGAAATTTGTGTGAACTTATTAACTACATTTCCATTTCATCAGGGACTGAGACCAAAGAAAGCATTAAATATATCTTTGCCACCAAAATGTAACAGAAAAAAAGGAACCTGTCCACCCATGTATACTCATTAAATGTTCCCCATCTGGAAAATACTTGAAGCATTTTCTAGCACAAACATCTTTGCCCTCCCACAATGACAAGAGCCATTATCTGTGGGCTATTTCTTGAATATATTTAATGGTAATGCTGGAGAAGAATTCATATAAGTTACACTGACAGGAGGGCACTACAATGTGTGCAGAAGTTCTAATAGGATGGAGAATGCAAGCAGCTGTGTGTCAACATGCTGTTTCATAATGCTTTGTTAGGTCTGCTCATGCTCCTGTTAGGTTTTTGTACACCACAGAGGCTTTTCAGCCCGATTTGCATTGTTACATTTATTTCTTTGATACCTGAAGGGGATTTAGGGGATTTTTGAAAGTAAATGCTGTATGCACGTTGAATATCTGATATGTAAAACTGATAAGCACATAGCATATTAGTCCTATTACGGCATGCAGTCAGGTAAGAGTCAGAATTCCCAGAAAAACAAACAAACAAACAAAAAAACCCCAAAGAAAACATTTAAAGGGGAAGGGAGCATTTAAATGGAAGTCTCTAGTCAAGAAAAAGTCAAACAAATGCCACAGAGGTTTAATCTATGCTTGTGAAGACAGACTCGTAGAAACTCCTATTAAAGGGCCGCTGACCATTCCATAGTCAGGTGGCAAATATCCTCTTGTGATTTGTTCGACATCAGATTACACATTCTGAAAATCTTAAAGAGGGATCCTGCTCCAGTACAGCTGCTGACTCAGACTGTAGGGAGATAGAGTTTCTGTTTACAGAGACAAAGTGGAGCTGGTGGGACGACCCAGTGACATATTGGCGTTCATCTGGGGGTGTAGGGCTTGAATTGACATTGCATGTGTTACACTGACATGCTGCAGATCTTATAAATAGAAGTGCTGTGAAACATATGGTTTGCTTCCACCACAAACACCATTTTGATAGGCACAACCGAGAAGCAGCTTCTGACAATATGCACATACATGCACTCTTGTGCATATGTCAGTGTAAGATAGCAAGTGTACCTTGAATACAAGCTATGATAGAGCACTTGTACCTATTCCTGTATTCTTTCATGACATATTTTCTTTTTAGACAGAATTTGTGTTTATGAACATTTGTTTTATATTTCAGCAACACACATCTTGCAAAATTTCTATTCTCCCGCTACTCAGTTACCTACATGTTAACTGCTTGTGAAAATCCCTTTTCTCATAACCTCAGCTCAGAGAAGTCCTTGACCTTTGGAATAAGCCTCAAAGAATATTCAGGGATTTTTGAATGGAAATGCCTGGCCACAAAACTGTTGGGAATGAAAGTGGGGGTATGGTTGACAGAGGATAGCTAGGAGGTCCTAGGAGGTATAGGCTTCCACTGTCCACCATGAAAAATTCAACCTGGGGAATGCTTTATACTTTTTTCTTGAGGTGCCATACTACTCCTCCTCCTCCTCCTCCTTCTCCTCACTGCAATTCCTGGTTCACCCTTGTTAGTCCCTTTTCACGGCACCTTCTGGGAGCAGGGTCCAGGAGTTTGCTGGGGAGGCAATATGGGGAAAGAGCACATGGAAAAAAAGTTTGATTTGCTGGCTTGTGACAGATCATGAACAAAAGAGTTGGTTTTCTGGCTCTCCCAATCCTGGTCTGCTTTGTCCTACTGAAACAGTAACAAATGACACAAAGCATTAATTTGAAGTATGTTAATAAAAAGTTGAAGTATAAGAGCTTCCTTTAGTTTGTTTGGCTCATTTCATCTTGTGATACAAGGTAAGAATAATAGAAAAATCACTTAGTACTCAAATTCCAGGGAAAGAAGCAAATTCTCTGGGTCTTGCCTCAGCCACATATGTCTACTCCTTGGACCCCAAATGAAGAAAAGATAATTGATTAATGGTAAAGTTCAACATAGAAATAGATTTCCTTAAAATAAAATATTGGAAGTTAAAAACTAAAAATATGGACTGAAAAGCCATAATTTATGTTGCAGAGGGCGAATTTATGAGCAACCTGAACTGCTTCGGCCTGAGAATCCTGCTGCCCTAAGCCATGAGAATTTTGCTGATATGCCAGCAAGAGAGGATGTTGCAGATAGGGCGGAAAAATGCAAGGTCGGGCATCTGCTGTTTGCTAACGGGCCTTAGTTACTCCCTAACAGTACATTCTTAAGGGAGTGCCTCCAGGCCTGGCTTCTCTGGACACAGAACCTCAAAACATCAAGATGAGATAATGTAAACATTGGGCTTGTGAGATATGAGCTTGTATCCAGTTAAAAGTTCTAACGTGCTTGGAGTGTGATTCTTTTAACCAATAAGATGTACCTGTAACCCTATATAACCTGTGTGCTGTGTGAAATAAATGTCTTCACTATCAACCTTATAGGTTTCGTGGTGAAGTCCTTGTCTCCGCATTAAACTTTGTTTACATTAAATTTAGACATTTCATAAAATGAAATTTTGAAAATGCTTCATTATGGGTCATTTGACCTAAGCATAAATCAAAACCATTTTGCTTAACTCTTTTGTGGGTTGTTTTAGTTTTTAAGTTTAAAATAGCAATGAAGCTCTACATGAAAAAATAGTTAAAAGAAAAGTAGACATAAAAAATTTTCCCTTTTTTTTGTTTGTTTGTTTTTCCCAAGTCAAATGTCATCAACATTTACATGTTTTAATAAAAAAATGTTTTTCTCTTAAAAAGGCATTTCTTGTGAAATCCAGATTTCTAAATTTAAGAAGTAAAAGCCATGTCTACAGTGAAAATTGCCCCTATAGTCATGGGGAGATGATCAAATTCCTGCCTGGAAGCTGTACACTGGGGTTTTTGTGACATTGTACCACTTCACCAGGAACTAATCAATATGTCAATCAGTTGTTTTGGTCAACTTTATCTCCTATCAAATGGTCCTAACAGCTTGTATTTTCATTTCCTTGGGGCTCTTTTTTCTGCTAATGCATTTACTTGTACTGTCCCTCCTGCAGTATCAGAATATCTGTCAAGCAATGAGCATCCTGTGATTTGTGCAGAATAAGGTGCATGTGCTCACTCTGGATAATTTCTGTTTGTGAGAACCAAGTTAAAATTACACAAGAAGGAGGTAGTTCACCTGCAAAAGAAGTGAGGAAGAAAAGAGAAGGAACAGTAGTATCACAAAGTCTGCTGATAGGTGATGAGTTGCCATGAGAGTCAAGCTCCTTATCATGGTGAAACCCATTCTCACATGGCAGTGCCCATGCCTCTGTAAGGACATAGCCTGCCTTTGCACTCCAGACCAATCTTGCCACATGTAGGGCAGCAGAGAGTAGCCTTCTAACACGGCACTCACTGGGAGTTGCCTGAGGACACAGGCTGCACAGCCAAGAGTCTCTTGAGAAGATCAAGTTCCTTTGAAACAGTGATGGGAATGAACAGGGAGGGCAAACAGGTGCAGATATACATCTGCTCCAGGAAAGTATGTGAAGACTGCTGGTGTAACAGCCACATTCCACAGACACCGTGATGCATTTCGGAAATGCTCTGTGTGCATACTCACGGAGACTCATGCATGTGTACCAGAAGGGTAATACAACTGCAGCTTGTCAAGATAACTCAATAAATAGTTGTGAGGCCAAGATATAATTTTCACTCTTGATCTTTAATTACAAATTTTCTCCACTGTTACTGTGTTAGTTCAGTAGCTGGACATCTTGTGTTCCTTTTTAATGCAGAAGAGCTGAAACTATACCTTAGGGTACTTATCTCAAATTCCATTCATAAGCCACTCTAGAGAAATCACTTATGGGTATCATTAAACTCCCTTCCTGCATACACAGGTAGCTGGTGTAAGTTTCAGAATACCAGGGTTTAGTGCTTAACTTTGCTAAAAAGTTGCAACCAGTAACATTGTATATATCACTTTTGTGTGTGCCTTTTTCCTTCTAGCCTTTTTCTTGAGGAGCTGTTGATTTTGGTCTGTAGCTTTTATACATGCACTGAGTCAAGCTTTTAGTAAAAACGGATATTTGAAGCAGGAAACTTCCAAGATGGAAGGGACTTAGAGGTTAGGAAATGAACAAAGCCCGTGACTTCACTTCATGTAATCTGCAGCCTCATGATTTTAACTTGCATAGTATATTTTATGCTGCATAAAAGTTGTTGGGCAGTCAATTCAGTATCTTATCAGGAAAATTTCTCTATCTCTGCATTATGCTATTCAAATAAGATGCTAACTGAGGCTTCCCAACAGCAGCCCAAAAAAAAGTGTCTAACCTTGTAATTTACCCAAACCCTGCAGTTTTGTTTTTATAGCACGCCTTTCTCTTGTCCTCAATATTTAAATTAAAAATTGTTGCATATTTCACTTTTAACTGCCAAAAACTATTTTTTGAGCACTCATGGAAAAACATCAACTATTATAATATATAGGTAAACAACAATCCATGAATTTTACTTTCTTTTCTTTGTTTATCGTGCTTCTAACCAACTCAGCAAATCCTTTGAATTTTTATAAACTACATTCTAGCACAGAAGGCAATAAAGAGCTATTATAAGAAATTGTGAAAATGGAAACTGTAATGACACAGGCTTGACCTGGATCTCATAAGAGGAATTAAATTACTCCTAATATTTAAAAGCATACGTCATTCAATTATGTAAAGCCACATAAGGAAGTTTCTTTACTTGGTTTCTCATGACCAGAAAATAAAAACAAAACCAAGCACCTGGAGGGACAAGCAAGACAAGATAGCAATGTAAGAAAATCCTCTGTGAATTTTTATTGTTACTTGGTCCAACATATGTTTAAGTTGCTGTATACAAAACAGGACAGCACTTGACAGTCCTAAGGAGACTGCAACTGGCTTGTGCATAACGGCACCCATGTTAGGGATCTTATGGAGCCACACAGCTGCCCATGAGAAGTTTAAAGTGACTTCAGTGTTCCTATGACAGATTCCCCTTAGCCTCCACTTTAAGTCCTCCAAAATAAATCAGAGTGGCACCAGACTGTATCGTCCAGAAAGTGGAGCAGGGAACAACATGAGAAGAGGGGAATGAACTTTACAAATCCTTTGGAAGTAACCTCTTGATAAACATTAAACAGGACACTTTTATGCAGAATCTGGACCCCTATGTCCAAGAAAAAAGTAGTTCTTGACCAATTTTATGGAATAAAGTATTTGCCAGAAGTGGTAGGAATTTATTGTTCTTCTGAGGGACACTTGTCTTCACATTTCTAAGGGTCTGTTTTCCCTGAAATTGTCAGAAGAAAGCACAGTTCCTACAAAATAATTGGCTTACTGTTTCCCAGACTCAACCCAGCCCTCTGCATACAGGATTGCCTATTCCAGTTATCTCTTTCTTAAATTATCTCGCTGTTCCTACTGCAAGTACATGGCAAAAGTATAGATTAGCTAACTGTGCTTGAATGAGCACTTGCTAGGGCTAGAAGTAGCTGGCTCGCTGAATAACGTTAGCTTTGACATTTACTGGTATCTCATAACTTCAGCTCTCTAACTCCAGCTGGAAGAAACTGCAGCAAATAAAACCTGGTGGGTGAAAGACCCATGGTTTAGCAGTGTGATAACATTTTTGCAAGACCTGGCCAAGACTTTGTACACAACTTTTGTGATTTTAACCAAGGGAAAAGCGTAGATGAATATTTCACACACAAGTTTCTGGTTTAAATTTCTTCTTTGCTATATAAATGCTTATTGAAATATTTTTGCAATCAGAAGACACAAAAATCACCTAAACTTAAGGAGCTAAAAGAGAGGACAGATGTTACTGATGCTTTTTAGGTACACACTGGTCTGAATATTAGTTTTTCACATGTCATATGTATGACTGCTTCCCTACCACAGAACACCAGATCAAAAAAAAAAAATATTTCATCATTTAGGAACAAGATACTAAAAAATTTTGTCTCTTACAGTGTTGAAGCAGACATAAAATTATGTATAATGAATTGGCACACAAAAAAAAACAGATATTTTGCCTCTGAACAATGAGTTTTCTTTCTGGAGACAGCCCTGTGCTGTGAATACCAAGCTGGGTTATCCAGGTTAATGGAGGAAGAGCTTCCATTTCTACTGAACTCACTAGAAACTATGTATGAACTTTGTTCTACAAACTGTGAGATTTTTGATCAAAATACACTGCAGTGACCTATTTTCTCTATACAAATGTCTCACCACCTCAATGTGATTCCCATCACAGGGACTGATATATTGTGATGGTTTGATCCAGGCTTTCCTTAGTAACCAGATATAACTGGGGAGGAGCTTGTCTCCCGGGTATTTCTCACTTGTTCTTTCCCCTCCCATGGGACAAGGGAAGGTATGAGGCAGGAGACAAGAAGTTTAGCTTCTTCTGGTTTTGGCGAGGGCTGGGTGCAGTGAGTTTTTTGCTGCTCTCTGTCCCTTATCAGAGCCACACTGAAGATCAGAGAAAAACGTGAGTAAAGGGACGTGAGAGAGGGAGCTAGCTTTCTTCTCAGAGTAGTTGTTGGGATTGTATTGTACTGGTTTACTTGAAGGGTGGGTGGAGCTGTTTTGGTACCCATTGATTTTTGTTTTGTCTCTTTGTTGCCCCTGTTTTCCCCCTTCCCTTTTCCCTTTTCCTATTGTGGGTGTAGATTGTATACATATAATTGTGAACGTGTAGAAATATACATGTATGTACATATATATATACATATATATATATATATATACATACTTAGTGTTTTTCAAGTTTTTTTCCCCTTTTCCTTTTCCCTGTTTTCAGGATCGGGGGGAGAAGAGGGGGCAGCTCGGGCCTGGGAGACCAGAACAAAACGAAGACACATATTTTGCTGTTGTAGTCTTTGTGTGCAGATCCTCTCTAATGTCCTGGATTGCTGCTGCTTCATCCATGGATGTCTCCTACAGTCAGTGAAAACAGAACCCGAATGACTAACCTAAGCATTTAGTTCAGCCACCAAGTGTCATCACACTTTTCAATTGCTTGTATCCACTTCACATAAAATCACCATTTAAAAATATGTTAATAATTTTGTCCTTTACAAAAAGCTGTGTTTTATTGAAGTGGAAATCCTGGAAAAACATTAAAACATGACAAAGACAAAACATAGCTGGAGCACAGAGAAATCCTTGTTGCTACAAAAATCGCTTTGGCTTCTTTAATTGCTTGAAAAGTTTGGGACTGCAGCTTGGCTTTTTACCACAAAAACCATCTGCCTGGCACTGGGCTAGTGCTGACTTCAAGGGACAAATCCTGAGTAACTCACGACTGATGAATCATTGTCTCACTTGGGAATTTCCTTTGAATTGTTCCACTCTAAATCATCATAAAAAGGGCATTCTACTCCCCCAATATTATAAATAAGAATCAAGCCAAAAGAGAAGAATTAAGCAATACATAGTTAGTACAGCATAGAAAATCTACTTGAATTTCAAGATCTTGAATTTCAATATCCATTTTGTTAACTACAATACTTTTTGCTACGGATTGAGGTTTTGGGGCTTTTGTTTATGTTTTTGTTCTTGTTTTTGTAGGTTTTTTTGAGGAACAAAGGCCTTTAGAGCATTCACTTAGATAACATTGATCACTTCAGAAGCTGTCTATTTGTATGTTACTAATTTTTCTCCCCTTAAGCAATAACACTGCTCTCTGAGGTGTGTTGGTAATCAATCCTGCTAAAGACATGAATATTTTCACTAAGTGCCAATCTAGAAGAAATAATTAGATCAACAGTGGTAAAAGTGGGGATCTGTTGCAAGATGGAAGCAAGGCAAGAAACGAGGATGCTGATATTAAGAACAAGTAGAAATGAGCAATGTAGGCAGCAGAAACTGTAGCAGAAACACAAAATGAATGCTGTGGCCAATGTCTGATATGGCGAAAGGCAAGAGCAGTGATTTACAGGTAAAAGGAAAGACAAAAAAGTAAAGGGCAATTTGGATGGAATAGACAAGAGTCCAAAAGTCTCTCAAAGGTCTTATGTATTACTCAGCCAGGACAATGAAGAGCTTTCTGTTCCATATATTATTATTATGGACCAAAAATTATCTGGGGAAGGTCTGTAGTTTATGATTGCTGTCATTTCAGAATGGCACTCCCCAATTTAGTGCTTCCCACCCTTCACTAGTACTCTTGCAAACCAGATGCTTCTTGCTTGTTTGCTCTCCTCCCTTTCCTCTCCCCCTTCCCACTCTGGGGATGGAGTTGAGAATTGCAGGCACAGAAAGGTGAAAATTAAGGGTTGAAATAAGAACAATTTACTTGAAAGAGTAATGAGACAAGAAAACAAGTAGTAAAACCAATAATATTTATAATAGTAACAAAAGTAAAGAAAAAGAATGATTCACATGCAAAAATGTGCACCGCAGACCTTTCATGACAATTACAATGTCTGACAGGTTCCCCACCCCACCACACTTTCTTCCACCCAAAGTAACACCCTTCTTCGCAGAAGTGAGAGTCCCTTACTTCCACCCTGCTGGGGATGGTGTGTGTGGAGCAGAATAACCTGGACATACCCACACGGCTCCAGGCTCCACCCCCTCACAGCTGCTGTGAAAAAATGAACTCTGTCCTGGCTGAAACCAGGACAATGATGTTTTTATAAAATGTAATATAACATAGCTGCTGGTGCTCCATAATGTAAATAATTATATTGTTATGTAAAACAATATATAGTCTGGAAACATGTTGCAGGTGTTGATGAAACAACACACCTGTGATGAAGAGCCTTCTGTAAGGGCAATTTCCAGTTCTGACTCAGTAAAATGTTGAGGCAACCCTAGCAGATCCTCTTTTCAGCACATCTCTCTCAGCCCAAATTTCTCTATATTTTGCTTAGTTGAAGAATAACATACCTACTGAGAATTTGAATTGTTTTTCCTGTGTGTGACTATTAAATGATAAAGCAAGTAGAATCCTATATTATTGAAGTTTTAAAAAAATAATTGACCTCTGGTTCTGTAACTTTTGCCAGCCAGCAATGTCTGAGCTCTTATACCACTTTTTATGCTGAACACATGTGCCTCAGCATAGTTCTAATGTGGTGAATAGGAGTGTATGCACTATAAGATAACACCTCACAGAAATATCTAATGTTGAGATTCATATTTACATAATTGTTGTGTATTACATAATACTATAGCATCTAATAGTTAGGTTTTGATTTTGCTGTTAATTCTTTTTCTTAAGGGAAGTGTCAGATTTTTTTTCCTGTTTGCTTAGCTGATTTAGAATAAGAGGTCAGTGCATGCTGAACTTCCAAAAAACACAAAGCTAACAGGGATTTAAACAACCAAAGGCCCAGAGTTATCAAACCTGACTAGTTCCAGGGAAGCCAGTAGGCTGTCAGGAGTCAATGAGTTACCTAATGGACAAATAATTCAAAGCAGGGATGCCCAGTGGAATAGAACTGTTTCAAAAAATGTTACATTTTAGAAGTAGAAAAATGGTTAGTAAACTGCAGCTTGCTATGCTAAATGTAGTGCTCCCACAAAATAATCAATAACATACATTTTGTGCAACCTGGGTTATCAGAGAAGTATACTTTCTTATAATTCTGGCATAAAAGTTGCATTTTGGTCTCCTACTTTTTATTATACCAAATACAAAGAAGCTCTTAGTCTGGTCTAACATGCATTTTAAAATGCAATGTTTTACTTCTTGTTTACAAACTTAACTTCCCACCCCCCCCACCCCCCTTAATAGTAAAGAGCAGCAATAAATGCATAGTCAATAAAACATCAATTTCCCAAATCATTCCTTTATTCTAGTGGACAAATTAACATAAGCCTAATTTTCACTTTGTTATAAAGATTACATGGGTATCTACTGAAACTTTTAAAGCTACCTTCACTTTATCAAGAATGTGCAGTAAGTCTCTAGCAAAATAACAGAACAAGGAACAATATCTAATGCCAGCTCTTCTGCTGCTGAAAATTGTTTTGTATTGGTGAGAACTTATGTTTAAAGTGATTTATAATATGGCAAGTATTGGTAATATATGTGGCAAGACCTTTATTTCTGGACTGTCCAGAAGAGATTATAGGTTGATTATCTCTAAATAACAATAATCAATTACATTCAGAGATATTTTGGCCTTTTCAGTGTAGACACCCATTGCAAGCTTTGCTGTAGAATCTAGGGCCTAATGAGAGCCTCTGGATGACCTCTGTGAAATAAGGATGGTCACCCCTTAACCAATCTGTCAACTGTCCTCTACCTGGCTCTCCACCTGGTTGTTTCAATGAAAGAAATATTCAATTTGGAAAAATACTGTGTCCAGCCAGAATACCGTGTCCAGCCAGAGTACTGTGTCCAGCCAGAAAAGGCAATAATATGTGTCTGTAAAGCAGCAGCAGAACTTTCTCATATATAACCCAGTTCTAGCTATGTGTAAGAAAATTATGCTGCTCAGGGAAAATTCTTATTCCAGTCACCAACCAGATAGATTTAATAACAGTAGTAAGTAGCATTGGAGGTTAATGCCACAGAGGATACTCAGGGACTCCTCTGATTGCTACTATATTCAGGCTCACTTCCAAGTCTGTTACAGTTGATATGTGTAACTTACAGCAGTTAAATTAAACCTTGACTGATAAAAATGAAAATATAATGAAAACTAATAGAAATTGGTGGGGTTTTTCTAATTTTTATAATTATTTCAGACTTTATCTTTTATTTCCCTTTGAAACTCTCTAATATTGCAGGTTTTACAGTGTTTTTCTATTTTCCAATATTCAGATCCTCTGAGCGTGGACAGAAAACCTTCAAATCAGGAAAAATGTTGTCTTCTTTATAATGTGGTCCTTATTTATGGTGCAGAAACTGGTTTTCAGTTAGCATAGATTCAAACTTAGTAACAGGGTAATCAAATAAAAAAGTTGCACAAGGTTTGTTGAACTTACTTTCAAACAACAGAAATAGAGCTTCCTAAATGATATTGAAATCATCACAGTGCTTAGACCAGTTACTGATACAGTGATGAACAAGTTGCAGCCATGCTGCAGCACCCACAAGAGAGAACTGGGAGACACAATGCTTCAGACTCTATTTACACAAAACCTGTCGCTGAAAGAAACATCTTCAGCTGTTCAGGTCAAAATAGATGCAATCATTTTAACCGTACTTGGCCTGGAGAAGATATTTGATCTAGCTTTCCGTCAACAAACACAACATTACAATCTCAGCTGGTATAAAAACAAAATTCAGTGGACCTGCATCAATTTATACCAGGTGGGATTTAGCTCGAGCTTTTGTTTTCTCTTAAATAATATTTGACCAAAGACAAACCCCAAATGTGATCATGTGAACTTGGAGGTTGTTGGTACTCTGTGTTGGTGTTGTCTGTTGTGACCTCTCTATTGTCTAAATATGAGACAAAGCAAAATGCTTCTGTATTTATTATCTGTATTTGTCAGCATTGTAGTTGTACAGATACAGGGTTAGTAAGCCTGTTTGTCGATAGGCAAAACAATGTATATCTTGCAATAAAGCTCACACAGGGAAATAAAGGTGAATTAAAAATGATGTGATCATCTGATGAAATAGATGAGCTTTAAAATACTAAGGATAAAGAAATCATGCTTTTGCAAGAGTAGTCCTCTAGGACAGCACAAGTTCTGCATCAAGTGGTGCTTTGAAATCCCTAACCAGAGCTGGTGTGTGATGTGAAACCAAAGGATAATTTTGTAGTGGAATTTGAGAAGGTGGAAGCCTAGAAGACCTCTCTACTTCCCAGACATATGGTTTAAGGACCTCAGGCAGCCTCTAGACCCACAGTTTTTCTTGCACGCTAGCTGTGGATGTAGCATGCATTTCATTAATCTCTTCTGCAACAGAGATCAATGGCTTTCTGCAGTTATATCAAATTACAAATGGCTGACATACCTACTGGACTTAATATGACCCAATTTTCTCTCCCCAGTAAAGTAGTACACTGCACCCTGCTCACACACTTCAGCTGATACTAGGCAGTATCAGGACAGCATTTGCAGTGTTCCCCAGGAATTCCCTGCAGAACAGAAATAGCATAGCAATATCACTTACTTATCAAAGGAAAAGTGTTCAGATTGGAAAAATGACCCCTATAATAGAGAATAGCAGATTGTGGTCTGCAAGCAGATTGTCACGTGTCACCAGCACTCAGCACATAGGTGTACAATCCCTAAAGCAAAAGCCCTACAAGAAGGAGCTAGGAGAGTCAGAGGACAGCCTATGGCAGCTGCTTGCACCCTTCTGCACTGCTGGCTGTCACAGATCAAACCAAGCAGTCACATGCGCTGGGCTGTGGAAAGAATGTGTCGTGCCTGGGACAGAGAAATGTCACTTTGTGTGACTCCCTCACAGATGGTGTTTGACAGTGGTTAACAGAGCCATCTCCCCAGCTGACCCCTGAGCATAAAGGTGTTCTCAACAGATACTGTACCCACCCCTCACAGTGTATCTTTTGGATGTCTAAGGCAGTTACTTGACGCAAAACAGATCTGCAAACCACAGTGGAGTCTGGTATAGGCACCCCCAAGCTACCACTAAGGGGATTTGTTAATTCAGTAAAGGGAAAATTTCAGCCTTGAAATGCAACACAGTAACATTAGAATGATCTTGCACCCAAATTCATCAGTCTGAGCAGATTGACATGGTCATAAGATAAAGGAAAATAAGACCAGAAAGGACCTCGAGAGGTCATCCAGCTCATCTCTCTGCCCAACAGCAGGATAAGCTCTGTCTAAGTAGTTCCTGACATATATTTTTGTAATCTGTTTCTAAAAATGCTGGGCTATGGACATCCCATAAAAACTCTGAGCAACCTACTACTCTATTCAATGGTTTCTAATATACTAAATATTGCTTCAGTGTAAGACTATTATTTCTTGTCCTGGACATGGCAGAGTTGGCAATATTTGGTTTTGAGTTTCTTCCTTGATTTTTTTACAACAGGTTTTCTATACACCTGAAGATGACTATCTCCCACCATTTTTTCCCCTACAGCAACTATCTCCAGATGATCCAACTTTTCCTTCTATGCCAGAGTCTTTTAGTCAATGACCTGATTATAGTCATCTGTTTCCTCTTGACTCTCTTCCACTGTTCTCATACTGTTTCTGGTTTCAGACAGAGCTTGGTGTAGACATGCCTTTGAGGGTTCTCTTAGGGAATATGTAATGAATATAGTTTCCTCTGGTTTTCAATAAGATAACCAGAGGCGACCTAGTGAGCACTTGTCATGTTTTTCCAACAGGAGTATATAACACTTAAAGTGCCCTGCCACTGAGACATCTATAGTTGTGTCAAGTAAAACAATTTAAATAGCCTGTGTAGGAGAGTGATAGCTGCCACAAGGGACATAGCTGAGATTAGCCACCCGATCACTTACACAGATCCTCAGGAATGTGCCATAGTAAATAGCCCACATTATGACATCTGTCATCCTCCTAGACCACCAGATTTAAAGCTCAATTGACCATGATCGTCCAGTCTCTATTAAGTGCCTGTCCAGTCTTCATTGCATCCATTAAGGGGTGCTGAACAGTTACACAACCATACAGACTTTTAATGAAGAGATATTTAATTTTTTAAAAAAGAAATTTCTTCATTTGTGTTCCTGACAGTACTGAAGCTACCTTGTGACCACTGGAAATGATCCTGCTTCTGTACTTGTGTGGAAAAGGAACAGTTAAGTGATGATGATTCTTTGTTCTGAAAACACCTCCCATACTATCACATCAGAAGCAGTATTATATGCTTTATAAGCCTGAGCTGGCCGACCAAGATAACACAGATGTGGACTGTGGACTATTTACAGTAAATCCCCAATTCAAAAGAATGACAAAATGTTTTTTAAAAAATAGATGGTATTTCTTTGGGATTTTTATTTGACCACTGTACATATCTAGGACATATCATTTCTGTACTACTCTGAGAAGGCACACAGCCTGGGCTGAGTCCCAAACACTCAGGGCTGGAGTAAGTCTCAGGAAAATGCCCACTTGTGTGTCAGAGCTAGGCTTGTGCATATGGGGATCACACCAAGTTTATTGCCTAAAAGATAAACCTTTGAGAGCATGGATGGCAATGCAGTGTTCAGCTACAAGTTAATTTGCTTCATTAGAACTATTAGATCAGTGGATCATCCTTGCATTAAGTGTCAAGGTCAAATGCTTACACTTACCTGGAGAAATGGCTATAATTTATGTAACAGCAATACCACAATGTAGACTTACAAAACATTTTATGTTATTTTAACAATGTAGCCCTAATCATGTGTATAACATTAGGGTCTGAGAATAATATTTCTTGTCCTTGACAAAATTCTTCCAATTCCTTTCTTATCTCAGCTTGTCTCGTCTCTGCTAAAGGCGTATCCAAATAGTTTGTGCCACATTGTTATTTATGTTACAGTTAAAGCCTCTTAATAATTTCTTATAGGGAGTGTTCTTGTTCAGTTCAGTATGTACTTGGATGATTGCTCTCAGAATTAATTCAGTTGTACATTGTTACACAGTCATCTAAATATTCATGATTATAATCTCACTTCTGATACTTGCTTCTTTTCTAACCATTACTATATCTTCATCATTGTTCTCTGCAAGCATACAAACAGTTCCTGACAAATCACTTGCATGAACATCATCTTAACAATGCTCTTGTTTTCCAGAAAAATGCACTCCAAATAAACATATAGTTAAATTTTAAAGTCTTTGTAGATTTTTGTCCCCTAATTCTTTTTAAAGAAGGATCTTCTTTTCCTGTTTGTGGTTGTTGTTGTTATTTGGTTTCTTTTGTTTGTTTGGGGGTTTTTTTAGAACCGTTAAGTATCAGTGAAATGATCTGATTTCAGGTAAAGATGGAACTAAACTATATTTTAAAATATATATGTTTTTCAGGTCCTGCAGGTATTTTAGTCTTATTTATTTATTTATTTATTTATTTATATGGAAGAAAATGTGTATTTTTTTCTTTTTTACACTGCTATCAGAAAACTGGGCTTGTGAAAAAAAAAATAATACTAGCTGGAGAAATTCCAGGTAGAGGTAGGTAACTCTTGAGCAATGACAAGGAGGGCTAGAGAGACAGTAGCCTTCAGTAAATGTTGTCTACGGAAGGACAAGTGAGCCCAAGCATGTTGTATATCTTCAGGAACACAGCACCTCAACCAACATTGACTTTGTACCTAAAACAAGACGTAAGAAGCAATCTGCCAGCTAGATGCTCTCACTAAGTGATCTATCAGCTTTGTGTATGATAAACACAGTTCTGTGATCCCTTTAGACGCTGAGACTCTTGAATTGTGGTAAACTCAGTTCTCATGGGATTATTTTGAAGTAGAGGCATTGGTAGGAAAATTAAAGTTGTTATCCAATATGTTACTTGTTCTTAAGCTGTGGTTTGAAACCACAGTTTGTTTGCAAGCCAGCCCACAGAGCACTGTTAAGCAGCAAAATTTACAAATAGGTTGATTGGAAGTGCGATAGTGACATACATAGTGGCCTATGAGAAATTGTGAAGGTTGGTCCAGCAACTGGAAATTACTGCCATAAGTATATCAAAAGCTTCTTCAGCAAAACACTTTTTCACCTGTAGCAGGCATGTAAAACAAGATATGCTAAAGTTTTCCAAAATTCCTCCAAACACTGGAAGCTTTTATTTTATTGCAACAATAGTTTGGGAACTCTTTTCTTTCTGTGTCTAGAGCTGTCCTACTGCTTGGGTTGGAATGGAACAGAACCCATGTGAGAGATCTGCAGTTAGTTTTTTTTCTGGGCTGACAGTTCAAATTGCAGTAGTTTGAATTTGAACAAGATTATCGCCTATATCTGAATAAACCTTGCTTCCTTTACATCAGAATGCATCCCCTCTACATACATAGTTGAGATGTCTAACCATACTCCAGAAAAAATAAGCAGACAGAGAACTTATTAGGCACATCTTTTACAGATAGAACAAAAATCTGTAGAAGGAAAACCAATCTCATACTTTCAACAAAACATTTCTTCATGATGCAGTGGAAAAGAGGTAATGGATTTAAATCCATTAGAGAGAAAGGTAAAGAATTTAACTTGCTTCAAGATGTTTAAAAAATTTATACAAGGCAAAGAAAGGGAGGACAATGTTAGAAGCAATCACCCTACTGGGGCCAAACACTTGCCTTGCCCTCCACTCTCACCATGACCATTGAGTCTCTGTCTCTAAAAATCTGTAAAAGAATCCAAGAAATGTTTTTTGGCCTTGTAGAAAAATCACACATTGGTTCTGTCACAACAGCTACATTACCTGGACTTGGGTCTCTGCTCCGGCTCTGTTTCATTTCCCAGAATAAATGTAGCCTAATAGTTTGTTAAGGAAAGCATATAGGAAATAGACCAAATCAAATGATCTTTTTTCTGATCTATCATCCCAGCTTCTGAAGCTCAACACCCTTGGGACTTCCTGAACCAGAAGCTGTTGCCACGATTTGATAAATGAAGATGACTCTTCGCTTTTTCAGCTTTATTGTGTGAAAATATTCTTCCTTTCCTTTATTTCAAGCATAGTACCTAGTAAATGCAGTGGTTTCCTTCTTAATTCTGATGTTAAAAGAGACACTGTATAATTCTTTTTTTACTATTTTTTCAAACTTTAAAAAATTTATTTATTTTTATAAGTTTCATCATTTTCCCTTTACCATCTTTTCCAATCCTATCTATTTAATCTCTGCTTGTATAGAAACTGATCTGTAGAACAATCTATCCTTATCACGTTTCTCTGCGCTCTCTAGTTTCATTGCAACCTTTTAGAAATGGATTACCAAGAACCCAATTTATTGCTCAGATGTGGGTGTACAAAGGATTTACACATGCATCTGAATTTTTAAATTCGTCATTCTTTTCCCAATAATTCCTATTTTAATTGTCACTTTTTTCTTGCTGAAGACTAAACAACCAAACATTTCACTTATATTTTAGGGGCTTTAAGGTTGCTTTCAATAGTAGCAATAACTAAATTAGAGTCCATTACTGTGTATGAACAGTGAAGGTTATTTTTTTCTCAGTGCATGACTCTCCATTTATTGACATTGATTTCATCTGTCATTTCATTGCTCAGTATCATGAGACTGTTCTATCACTCCTCACATCCAGCTTATGGTTTTACTATCTTGATTAATTCTGCATCACTACACAAAAATCACCTTTCAGCTCACCACCTTTCCACAGAATTTATGAATCCAGTCCCCAACCACCCTCTGGGTCAAGAAGCTTTTCCTAATATCCAGCCTAAATTTTGCTTGACATAGGTCGAGGCCATTCCCTCAGGTCTGTCACTGGTCACCACAGAAGAGATCAGTGCCTGTCCTTCCTCTTTCCTCACAAGGAAGTTGGAGACTGCAATTTGTCTCCCCTCAGTCTCCTCTTCTCCAGGCTGAACAGACCAAGTGCCTTCAGCATCTTCTCATACGGCTTCCCCTCAAGGCCCTTCAACCATCTTTGTTGCCCTCCTTTGGACACTCTCTAAGAGCTGAATGTCTTCCTTATACTGTGCTGCCCCAAACTGCCCACAATATTCAGGTTGAGGCCGCCCTAGTGCAGAACAGAATGGGACAATCTCCTCCCTCAACCGGCTGGCGATGCTGTGCCTGATGCCTCCCAGAACAGGGTTGGCCCTCCTGGCTGCCAGGGCACTGCTGACTCATATTCAACTTGGCCATTGACCAGGACACCCAGGTTGCTTTCCATGGCACTGCTTTCCAGCATCTCATTCCCCAGCCTGTAAAAACATCCGGGATTGCCCCATCCCAGGTGCAGAATCCAACACTTCTATAAGGTTAGTGATTGCCCAGTCCTCTATTACCGGTTCACATTGATACAGTCCTAACATTTTTGCCTATAAGATAATCTGCAGTACACACAGTTCCTTAATTTTTATATAGTGACCATTAAATAAAAAAAAAAAAATTAAAATTAATCTATAGGCTTGTCATAGAGTCTTTGTGTACTAGATAACAAATCTTTCCTTTAGCAGACTTTTTGCTTCTAAAATGTTTGAAATATGTCCTCTCCATTCACCTTCATTTATTTTTTCTTTTTAGGAAAAGCTTTATTCCAGTTCTGAGGGATTTTTTTTTCTAATAATCCCCTGTCATCTGCTGTTCAATCATTAGTTTAAGGAAGAAAAATTGAAGATCATAATTCTTTAGAAGATTTTTTGGTGACTAGTGCATATTCTCCAAGCTTCTAAGGTGGTGTAAAAATATTAGTATTTTAACATTTTAGCTGGGATATTTCTTTTAACTAGTTTTTAACACAATTTTCTTCTTTAATGGTAAATATTACATTATTGTGCTGAGACTTTTTAGTATGTTTGTTAATTACTGTTACTGTAGTTTTTTCACACTTATGAGGGTATGAAATTGGAGTGTTCTGTGTCCACTTGTTGTAGTTTGGAATTATTATGTAAATTTTCCCCCCTGCTACTAACTGCCCATGCCAGTAGTTAACAAAAAAGTAGTTAACTGCTGATCACTTTTGGGGGCAGGTTGTCTCCTTTGTTTTTGGGGACTACACACGGCTGGGGGTGGGGTGTGGGTGTGCTGGGTGGAAGTGAAACAGTCTGCTGGCTGCGGCCTGCCCGCCCGGACTGCTCCTTGCTGCTGACTTCTGCCTGCCTGCCTGGGCTGCTCCTCACTGCTGACTTCTACCTGCCTGCCCGGACTGCTCCTCGCTGCTGGCTGCTGGCTGCCTGCCCCAACTGCTCCTTGCTGCTGCCTGCTGCCTGCCTGCCCTGACTGCTCCTCGCGGCTGCCTGCCTGCCCCGGACTGTAACACTGATACTGCCATAAGTATAACTTTTTTTCTCTAGGAGGAAACTTGTTGGTTTGGGGGGTTTTTGGTTTTTTTTTCCCCTTTTTCTCTTGTTGGGGAAGTGGTTTGCTCTGGTCTGTTTACATAAATATATATCTATATCTATCTATATTTATATATATAGATATAGATATATCTCAGTTAAGAACAGTTATTCTTCTTGTATTAAAGTTCCTTCTTCTAAATTTGATAAAGAGTGGCGTGATTATTGCGGAGGAGGCCCCCTCCCCCGCTTGTGGGTAAACATTTTGGTTTTTCCCCTCAAACCAAAACACCACTGTTCCATGGTGGCTCTTCAGTAACTCTTATATTTAATCACATACTGTGCATTAAATACTGAGATATAAAACTAGAAATAATACTTTTTATTGAGACTTGCAATGTGCAGACAATTACAATGATGTTTATAGTGAGTAAAGTTTATCAAATGTGTTTGACATTTGTGTTTAATAACCTAGATTTCTCAATTGTGTTCTGCTTTGGATGTCAGTGTTCTTTTATGTATCTTGGTTCCTCTGTTCTTTAGTTCTCTATCTTCTAAATGGGAAGAATGGCACATATTTCTATTGCATTGGAATTAGGAAGACAAATATTCTATGACTGATGAGATATGATTGGGAGATGCAACAATAAGAGGATTCATAGAGGCACTCAAGATAAAAAGATGAAACCTTGCAAAAACAGCTGGTTTGTGCCTCTAGTTTTGTACCAGATAGTGTGCCACAATCAGTATTAATGTTTATAAGTTTTACCTCTAACATTCTGCTAACCTTCAATATTTCAGTAACATGCAAATTGTGTTAGGCTTTATAAATACATTATGTGAGTACTTATCATTATAGAAGTATAAACATAGTACAAATAGGAACAAAGACAAAATATTTAGATTTTTTTTTTTTGGGGGGGGGTGTTGTTTCATATTGTGAAAGTGTGACATACCCTCATCTGTACTTCTATGGAGAATTTTTTAATTGGTTGAATTTTGTAGCCATATTGGCAAAAGTTTTTCTGAAGAAGCAATTTGCGGTAGGTGGGAGCTGCAGGACACATCAGGAGAGGAATCCCAGGTGAAGCAATTTGCTAGGGAGACAGTGCAAACAGAAGACAGAAAAATTAATGAAGAGAAAACTGGGTATGGAATCAGTGGTGCAGCAATGGGGAGAGGAATGATCGAGCAGAAGAAAAGAATGGTCACATAGGAAAGGGATGAACTCTCTGGAGACCTCAAGGCAAGGCACTGATTAGATGCACCAGTGAAGCATAAGCCACTGAAAGAAATAAAAGGGGGTTGAGTCAAATGGATGAGCCAGACAGCCCACAGTGATCTTTTCAGTGAGGTGAACTGGGGTAAAGCAGAAAGATCTCAGCACTGGCCACACTAGTGAACAGAGCTGAAGAGCCTCCAATGACAGGGCAGCAGTTCATTGGAAGAGACAGGAAGATGCATTTATAATGTATTAACTGTGCAGCTTAATGTTTGCAGAACCAGACAAAATTTAGAGTACCAATGTAACTGTGAAGTAAATAGTGTTTATACTCCAGGTGATTTGAGAAATTGTAAAACATCATTATGTCATGTAAATCCTTTATTTTGTGTCCTGATGTGCAGTGAGCAAGGATGTAGCCCAGTGTTTTGACACATCTGATTTAGGAGAATGACTTGAAAAAACCAAAACTCTTTTATTATAAAAAGAATGTAATTTAACAATCAAAAAGATGTGTTGCAAAATGCTCATATATATCAAAAAGAACACCCAAGCATAGCTTTCTGACAGCTAATAATTTCAGTATCCTCTTTCACAGCACTGGAGATAGTTTCATAATATATATGGATTAAGTTCCTACACCTACAAATTCTTTTGTTTTATTTTAACAATATAACATAAAGTTTCACTTAAATCACAATTTTTCTCAGTCATTGAGATTAAAAACATGTATTTTATAGGCAGCAGGAAACAAATTTACATGAGAAAAACATACTTTTAAATCATTCTTGGTATTATTTAATAGTCTGAAATAGTACACTATGTTTGTAAAGTTTATTCAGGTACTTTAATCATTCTCAGAAACTGACTTCAGAGTGAATTGTAAGAAGTGTCAAATAAACTCTCAATACATATTTTCTCTATCCTACCTTCTGAGGAAGCATACCAGAGGCATTTATCTCACCTCATTTTATACAGCTACAATGTCAACAAGTTCACCTGACCTACTTGTATAACCTATTATTTTCAGTAAGATATATGGGCCTTTCCAGAATGCATCTCATCCCAATGAAGAGATGTAAAACAAGTCAGATAAGTCACAGCACAAGTGTCTAGTCCTGTGAACAGCTGCCAAAGGAAGCCTGGATAAGTAGTTCAGGTGCAGAATTCTAATGTGTAAATAACTTAAGGGAAATAGATGAAACCCATTCAGGAAGGCTNGGGGGGGGGAGGGGGAGCAGATATCATGAGTAATAAGAAGCTTTAGAAAGCAGGATGGGTGGATTTTCAGGTAACAACGAGTTACAGGAAGGAGCAAACTTGGGAAAGAACATTTACATTTAACTTCCTGAGATGCTGATGGACAGGAGTTCAAGCCACAGATGCCAAAAGCAGAAAATGGCCAATGAAGTTTCAAGTTGGGCAGCAGTGAAAGAAAGGAAATGAGGAGCCTATCAAAGTGCTAAAAATAAAATGGGAAATGGAAAAAAACACAATAAAATTGACAAAACCCCCTTTGCTGAAACCGGGGAGACTGGGCATAACTTCTCTTTTACTCCTTGCAGGGAAATGATTTGCAGTCTTCTGTCAGGTTTGTGGGGAAGGAGAAAGCAAAGAGGTTGGAGCTCCTCCACCCCGTCAGTACGGTTTGGTGAAATATCTGAACTCACAGGCACGGGGCAGAGTAGCAACTCTGATATTATGTAACTTCCCTTCCAGTAACACTGTTACCTCTAACCTGTAACCCATAATCACTTTAATAACAGCCTCAGCCATCTGATTTGCCCTAAATTTCCTTATAGTTAAAGGGAGTATTTTTTCCCTTTGGCTTTCTTTGTGGTCAACTACATTATTTCTATAATAACACTCTTTATCAAGATCCTGATTTTGATCCAAATTTTCTGTCACAGTTTGCACTTCTTTCCTTATGTGGGCTTATTTCACATCCTTAGCATTAATTAAACACAGGGGAGTGGTTTTTTCACATTAATTTTCTTTTCTCACATTTGTTCCTTTCTTTTTTCCCCCAGTAATTGCAGTAGGATTAACTGTATTGTTAGAGCTAGAGTTCTGAATACAAATAAGAGGGCTTTTCCCTTTCTTTTTCCCTGACTATATTTCTATAACTGCAATCACAAGTATTGTTAACACCATTAAAGCCCACAGCAGATGTGAACTAGGCTATAGTGAGAGAATATTTTGATTCCACAAAAAGGTTCAGTGCTGAAACATAATGTTCTTGCTTCCCAGCTATTACAGGGCAAACTAGCATGCACTTTTGAAAGTTAATATCTAATTTTCTAGATGCCTGCTGCCAATCTGTTTTCATTCTACTTCAATATAGTAGGCAATGAGAAGGGATTTTGCAAAGATTACTACTGGGCTCATTACTATTGCACTAGTAATTCTGGAAAACAAAATACCAAAACTCAGCTGATTATGACATAGTTATACAACAAACCCAGCTGCCCAGAACTCAGAGCCTGGAACAAGCCCCTAGAGGGAACCTCAGGTTCACACCCTACAATGTAAATAACCCCACTTTATCTTTCTTAGTATGGCCTTACTTTTATTGCAAAATGGGATTTATGTAGGAACTGAAGGGCTATGTAGTCTTTAATCCCTCTTTTAGTCCAGTGCTTGGAATACAAACTAGGCCAGGAGTGACCACTGAAAGCTGCTGCCATCTGATGGCTGCAGAACCCCACCATAACAAGCTGCCTGCAAGGAGGCGGAAATCCTACCAGGCATAACCCAAATCTCTTTCAAGCATGTGGATATTGGCAATTTAATGATCATGGTGGCAGAGCCGTCCTTCAGGCCAGGCACTGCTGTCTGCAGACTCCTGACATGTGCTTTGTGTCGCATCTCTCCTCTCTCCCCACCAGCTGTCTTAACTATCCTGCAGGCAAGGAATAAAGCAAAGCAGGTTGACTTCTATAACACTGCAGGAATTGCCAATATATTTGTACTTTTAGAGTGATTCACCTCCACCAGTGGAGACAAATGAAGCTGCTGATATCAGGATTGAAGAAAGCAGATTTCCCTTTTCCAGGAAGATTTCCTGCAAAAAGTGGACATTGGCTTGGCCATTCTTTTGCTTGAGGTGATTTTCTAAATATGACTGGAACCACGATGAATTTCAAGTTGACAGTTTTTGAAGTTTTATAACATATGTAGTATTTTATTTCAACTATATTCCAGTTCTTAACCAGCTTTAATAATTTGATTACAACAACATCCACCTGAAATGTACCTTGACCTTTCAAGGCTGAGGTTAGGACAATCATGAGTAACCAGCAGTTAATAAACAGTAGAGAAAATCAAACAAAAAAACCAAGCAGAATGTGTTAGAAACACACACAAAATCTATAAAATTGCATGGAAGAATTTCATGAAAACTGAGCCAAGTTCAACTATAAAAAACATTCTGTAATATCTTCTCTACCACAAGTGGGTACAAGCTATGTATGTTCAGTAATCCTGCATTGCTGTTTCCTTTTCTAATTAAGGAAAAGAACTTTCTAGGGATGTCTTCAGAATAATACAAAATGCTCTGAAGAAATGCCAAACTATAGTGGAAATGTGTTTGTTCCCAGTGCGAGTAGAATCACTTGAGAACCTCGTTGTTTAGAGGAACAGAGATATCAGATGCTGGCACGAATGCTTTCTATATTTCTATAATTCAGCAGCCCTAGATATTTTACTCAAGGCCAATTCTTTTAAATAACACTGAAATATATCAAATTTATTGAAGTCCAGGACCTCTATGAAGAAATACTTACATGACTGCAAAAAACCCACTTACCATATTTTGAGAAGATACCTTCCCCCCTTTCAAGTGGAGCTGTGCCAGCTGAAGGTGTGCACACCCCTCAGACCACTGCAAAGCAAACCAGAGCAGACGGATCTCTTCCCCATTTCAACAGTGTGCTTAATATAGTCTCAGTTGTTTTACTTATGACCTGAGTCGTAAGATAATCTTTTCCTTCATATAGGATAAGAGATCTCGATTAAGCAGAAGTGATCATTAAGGACACAAATACATTTGTAGGTGGCAATGGAAGAACTGGAAACAAATGTTTGCTTTTCAGCTCAGTAAAATGAGCTTCTTTAACTCAAGCATTATACAATAAAGACTATTTTTCTAATTCTATTCACCTATCTCCAACTCATTTTCCCCTTCACCCACAGACTTTACTGTTTCAGAGAAGAAGTTTGAACTACAAATGATGAAGCCGAAGTATTTGTGGGGAGAAGGTATGTTGTGTTTGTCATACAAACAAGCACTGCACAGTGACTACCAAAGATGAGATGTGACATTCAGGTGCTCAGGTTCACTGGAAGAGCCATTTCTGAAAGGAAGAGCTGAAACAGCCTCTCAATGCTACCTGTGCAAAAGAGGAAAAGTCTATGCAAATGAAATACTTTTACTTCTATCTGTGATAAATGTGAGAGCAGCATAAAGCACAAGATGTGCCCCTCCTCAAATGATGATGCTTCAGAAGGCCTGTGAGCTTTTTATCTCCCTTGCAGAAGCTTACATTTTTAATGCCACAACGTGTGCATTAAATTAAGGATTCCTGTATATGCAATTATAATATTTTAAAGAGTTTGTTCAGCAGTTGTTGAAAATAAGTATCAGCCTCTCTGGATAATTAAATTTCATAACTCAAAATGAGAGAAGGAGCGTCCTCCATTAATACAAACAGTAGGGAAGCAGATGTCTGAACTTGGAAATTATTCTTGCTGAAGAAAAACTGGAAAGGCCAGTGTCCCTTGCCAAATAATATTATTGCTTTTAAAATAAAAATTAATTAATGCTATATACTAGAGGGACAAGGAGTTGCTGAAACTGTTAGGTGCTCCACTTAGCAGTGTTCATATCAGAAAATGTATTTAGGTTTTCAGGAATAAGGACTTTCCTTTTATCACCTTTTTGTACCATTCCCAGTACAAACAAGCTCTAGTACCTGTCGATGGGCTCTGTAGTCTACTACAAGACTGATTATTTTACCAATATAATGACAGAAAAGCTAGTAGACCTAATGTGTTTTTTCTGTTTACATTATCACAACAGAACAGGAACTTCAGTGAAACCAACCAGATCCTCCCTAAACCACAGGTTGTCTAAACATTATGTGTTGTTTAAAATTGTTTGGTTGATCAGGAAAACAAAGTCACCATCCGCTTTTTCATGTTCAACAGCTCTCTTGATGATGTTAACAATGTACTGTAATTACATGATGTAGAAAAATCAGCATTATTTACATTAATTACATGAGATGATGATTAATAAAGGAGATGGTATCAAACATGTTTTCTGGCATAAGCTACTATCCTGTCATCCAGAAAGACACATGCAATATCTGTCCAACTTTGTGTAACAGTAGCAAAGTGTCACGTGATCTCTTGGAAAATATCTAAGGCACACACAAAAAGATGTGGCATGCACTGTTTGAGTCAAAGGCAAGGTAAGATCTTAAAGTAAAGCTACTCTAAAAAGTTAAAATAAGGTATAGCATGTGAGTCATTGCTCAACTCCAGATGGGGAAAAAGAATCAAAAAGAGATATAGAAGGACTCTGCTAACTATTTGCCCTTAACTCAGGATTGGCAAAGCCCAGCAGCAGTAGAGACTTCACAAGTTAAAGTAAAAGGTGCCCCAAACCCAGGGTGATAACTGGGGTCCTGAGCTTCAGGAACTGCTCTGAGAAATAAACACTATAGAAATGGGAGTGCTTAACTCATTTATCTTTATTATTCTAATTTTCTTTTTCAACTTTGTTTTCCATAGACTGAAACTATATCCTGCAGTTTTGTAAGGAGGGACATGACTACCTAACATTAGCATACTTGTGCCCTCCCATAGCTTCTGCCGGACACTAGGATCTGCCAGTCCTGGGCACCTGAGCATGGATCACTCATCAACCTCCTGATTCTAAATCTCAGAGCAAGTCCAGTCTCTGTATCAGGTACCTATGACACACCACTTGAATACAGCCCTTTGTTCTCACTCTTAGCACACCTTCAGATCAACATGGTTTCAGTTCATATCCACAGTGCATTCTGGTACTGCCTGCCCATGACAGGGAGTACAGACAGAAACATTCTCTATTGTACTATTTACATCTTAATCCTACAATTTATACTTTTTTCCCATCTGTTGTGCTCTGGGCATAAAGATCAAGCCCAGAATACTGATTTTCTTACAAGAGAGTACCTTTTGTGTATTTCCTATAATTGCAGGCTAATAGCTATTCTGCAAAATTTACCGGTTTAGTCTCCATGTGCTATCTTAGGATTTGCATACATAAATCTTATCTCTGTTAATGGTGCTGGGAAGGATGTGCATAAAACCTCACACGGAGAGTTGAAATAATGTGGCTCTTAAGGATTATTTATTTCACATTGGAAAACATGTTATAGTTATTGCAATAATCTCTAAAGCTCTGATTTGGTATGTGAAAGAAACAGGTATTCCATATATTGCTGTGTAACTCCATTTAATGATTAGGGTAAAAGCCAGAAAACCTTTACTATCCAAAAAAATGGTGCAATTCAAGTGCTTCTTTTACATTATAATATATATTTTGACTGGTAATTAATAGTTCATATTTTCTGCATATATATAAGGTTCTTTTCTGTGTATTATCTTTCATACAGTCTAGATACAGTGTATGCCATTTTAGGTTAATAAAATTAGACTCCTGAAATTATTCTTCACAGAAACCAGTGATAGTATTAATCATTCCTTCAAATTGTTCTTCCAGACAATGTAATGTTCTTTCACTAAAATGTACAAGATGTTCTTATTAAACTTTTCATTAACTACTTCCCTTAGTGCTCTTTGGAGTATGTTTACTACGGCATCTCTGTATATGTGAAGTATTTAGAGATTTGCTGTAAATTCTTCATATGCTGGCCTTGAGATACAGATTTTTTTCACCTTTTATTGAGTCACAAATTCTTATGTACATGTTATACCATAAGTACATAGTCCTCATTTGAATTTCAACTATGATCTACCGATTTCTTTTCTATATGAGTAGCTGAAAAATGTGGGTCAAGGGTAAATCTTAGCCAAGTGGCAGTGAACAGTGAAAGCTGAACCTATCTGATCTGGTAGATGTCTGTAATCACATGAGCTGAAATTGCTGTGGATCAGATGTCATTCTATTTGAATATTTGGAGAATCAGCAAAGTGAACTTTCTGCTAGCTGATAAAGATTTGTTAACCACAGTGGTGAATTTTTAACTCAGGGAGGAGGTCTAAAGGTATCGCACGTTATTAAACCCCTGTTTTTTTTTAAATAAAATCCTTTTTTTGTTTTCAGCGGTTGATGACAGCAAATCAATACCTTAGGGTATGTTCATATATTCATGGATTCAGCAAATACACATTCTTGAACTTTAATCTGCAGGCTATCTAACTTCACTAGGAAGTATGGTTAATAGGGCTTAGAAAAACAGTGCAGCCTGAAAACATTTTCTTTTCTGAAAAGCAGAGGGGTGTTACCCCTTGCCCTTCGTTAAGATAGTTGTTCAAATATTTAAGTTTCTGAATGGACTCTGAGAGCTTATCTATTAAGTGCCTCAATCCTAAGTGTGCCCCCCTCTATGCTGACACCATCCCAAACAAAGACATTTGCAGACACTCAGAAGCACAGGAAAATTTCAAGTTATAGTTTTGTAGAGATGTGAGGTCCAAAGTGGGAAAAGGAGCAGAGGATCTTGGAAAAGCAAGGCCAAAAAGACAAAGATGTAGTCAGAAAAGGCACAGAGGATCTCTGTGAGGGAGAGAGGAGCATCTGAACTCACTGCTAATGGAGACAAAGGCACCTCTCCAAGCTCCATTCCCAACCCTGCCTGGTGCTGGAGGACACCTGGCCACACTGCAGTGCCCACCAGGCACTGCACCCCTGTTAGGGTACCCCCCTCACCACTTTTCCCCACCTTTGTGACAGCTCATCAGCAAGATGGAGCATCTGCCCAAGCAGGCCATCCTGCATTTTTATGATTGAGGCTTATAGCAGACAAATGGATCCTGAAATTCTGAGATGCTGCAAGCTGTGTAGGATGCCAAGGGGCATCCATACCCTCACCACCAAGCAGGCACAGAGATGTGGGGCACCACCAGAAATGTGTCTCAGTTACAAGTCCTCAGCAACACTAGGAGGTTTTCCAGGATAGGCAGGATTTAGGGAATTTACCAAAATTGTCACAGGACAGGAGCACTGGTCCCATTAAGCGGAATAGTTTTGAGCAAGTTCAAGTGCTGATGGTACCAGTGAAGGGAAACTGTGGAAAGTGGGAAGGAAGGACCTCACATCAGCACAGAGAAGAGCCAGCAGTGGGTGTCCTGTGGATTGTAATCTGGGACATAAGTAAAGTGAAGTCATTTCTGTAGTAAGGAAGGATTTTATAAGAATGGATTTAATCTGTATGATATGATTGGCATAGGTGGTGGAATCCTGCTACTCCTTTTACCTTCAATATTTAGATCAGGGATAATGTATTATACTGTGTGACAAGCTATGGATTGAAAACACGGTGTTCATAACAACCATTTTTCAGAACACTCCTTTGATGAAAATGCTTATTTTGACACACCTACTCAAAAAGAGTCATCTCCATAGAAACCTCGTGTACCTTATGTCTTAAAAAACTACTTTAAAGAACTTATCTTGAGAGTTATTGAGGATGCTCAGCTCTCACTGTCTCTTAAAATAGCAATAACTCTGGAAACTGCAGTGCTATTTTCCACAATATGAGAAATATGTTAAGCTATTGGAGAGTGTCCAAAGGAGGGCAGTGAAGATGGTGAAGGGACTTGAGGGGAAGCCATATGAGGAGCAGCTGAGGTCATCCTGGAGAAGAGGAGACTGAGGGGAGACCTCATTGCAGTTACAACTTCCTCACGAGGGAACGAGGAAGGGCAGGCACTGATCTCTTCTCTGTGGTGACCAGTGACAGAACATGAGGAAATGGCCTGAAGTTGTCTCAAGGGAGGTTTAGGTTGGATATTAGAAAGAGGTTCTTTACCCAGAGGGTGGTTGGGCACTGGAACAGGCTCCCCCGGAAGTGGTCACAGCACCAAGCCTGACAGAGTTCAAGAAGTTCTTGGACAATACTTACAGGCACATGCTGTGACTCAGGGGGTGATCCTGTGCTGGGCCATGAGTTAGACTGAATGATTCAACTAAGATTAATGTAGAGTTCAATATTCTAATAAACTTAAAAATGAATCCAAATCTTTATTTTGTGTATTTTTGTTCATCTGAGCACATTCAAGTAATACCTTTACAAACTTTAGTGACGTTCCACTGAATTAAACATGAGATATTGCTCTCAGATAGACAAATCTTTTTCTGTAGTCAGTGGAGAGAATAAGGTATTTTGCAGACAAATATTCTGCCCAGTTCAGATGTCTTCTTCCTACAAACTGTTGAGGAGGCCTAAGTGAGTAATGCAGAGAAGATGACTAACTTCTGGATGATGAAAGTTAGGTGGGATGAATTCTGTTGCTTGTGCTGCTCAACTGCTAGAGACATGCCATCTGAGATCCTAGTGAAGACCAACATGACACATCCAGATGACTTTGCTTGATTCCAATGAAAATCCAGTAAAGAAAAGTTCTTTGTATATTATGTGTAAAACAATCTTCAAACACCAGCAGCAAAAACATGTGGCAAGCAGATAGGATTCTTTATAAATCTGCATTATGACATCTTATCTTGGTAGCGAGAAAATGAAACAGCCTATTCAAAACCTTTCTATATCTCTGTTTACTAGTTATGAATATATAGCCTTTGAAAACATATGGAGTTTAAGTTCTTGCTGGCAGTGAAGTAATGTAATACGTGATGTAATACAGGGCCCAACACTATGAGGTACCAAGAAGTGAAGTGCTGAGTGCCTGCAGTTCCGGTTATCTTAAGCAGAGTACAATTGAATATTGATGGGTCACCCGTCCAGCATCCTCACTCAGGATATGCCTTCATGAGAAGTGATGAGGAATTGTAGGAAGGTGTTTCCTTTTTTAGAGATTGGAAAGAACTGTCATGACTAAGCTTTTTCTCTCCAAATGCCACCTCATGCTTTGGCCAGTAGCTTTATAACATCCTATATTACTCCCACTACAATACTAAATACTATTAACTCAAAACATCTTGATTAAATGTAGTGCCTAGTGCCATTCATGGAAAGTTAAAACAGAAAACCATCCTTCTTATTGCCATTTGTAACTCTGTTAGCAGGTATCCTCTGTTAATACTAATACCAGGTGACTATCCTTGAGCTCCTCAGCTACTTTGAGAGTTTCATCTGTCAAATTGGAGCAGAGTGAGTAATGCTAAAGTCAGACCTTACACTGCAAAGTCCCTGAACAGAAGAAAGGCTGAACAGAGATAGTGGCATTTGCACCCCTGGACAACAGGTGCAGAATAAAAGATAACCTGGGATGTATTTACTGTAACATTTTCTCCCTGGTTCCTGGTGGCCTAGAGTTGTTCTAGAGCATCATGACTTAAACAATCTGTACAGCAACCTCTTAAGGGAGCCTTGAGTGATCGGATCCCTAATGCTTTTATATCATAATGCTTTGAGACTGGACTCAGTATGTCTATGAGGTGAGGCTCTGTGTCATGTAGATTTAATGGCAAAAGTCAGCTTTTGTTTCAGTTTTAGATCTGTGCTCCATATCCACAGCAATTTGTAAACATGCCTGAAGGTTTGCAAAAAGTTCATGGACCAAATGGTATTACCACACGATCACTAAATACTTTTTTTTGGAAAAAATATATGGAGTTCATCTACTCCCAGTCCCGCTCAAAGCAAAGACAATTTCAAAAATTTAAACAGTTTTTTCAGAGCTATATCTAGTGGATATTTAAAAGAAATCCCAATGATGGGACAGCCTTTCCAGATAGTACCTGTTCCAGTGCATGATGAGTCTTATTGTGAAATTTCCATTTCAGAATAAAAAAAGTATAAAAATAAAGAAGAAAAAGACTTCTTCCCTGGACATCTCTACAAAACAAAAGGAAAACAAAACTTTGTTTCAAACTACCTTTATTTTCCGCTCCTGAAAACCCACACAGCTTAATCCTGAAGCAGCTAAAAAAGAATGTAATACTCATTATCAATGAACAAGATTTTTAACTAGGTGCAGAATTGAAGACTATCTCAGATTTAGGTCTCAGCAAGGATTTCCCTCAAACTCAGTCTTAAAGTTATTACTCAGGAATACTTTCCCCAGTGACTGTCACAAAACAACTAGTATCGAGCTCCCTGGAAGACAAGCAGAGCAGTTGTGCCATGTTGCCATGAGCTCTAAAAAGAGAGCAATTAAACAGATGTCTACTCAGGATGAGAGGGCACTGGAGAAGTAAGTGTTGGTGATAAGTATGCAGGAGCTTATCCCTGTAATATCTAAGCAATTTTGGAACATATGATCATTTGATTCTACCTTTATTTTAAATGATGTAATAAAATGTTCATTCAATTAGTCAGATTTGGGATTTTTTTTAAAAAATTAACTTGTGATTTGATTGCCTGGGGCTTTTTCAAGGTTCTCACCAACAGACCCATTTCAAGAAAGTATTGAGCAGTGGCAATTTGGAATTACTCTCCCCTTTTTATTTGTTGAGAGTCTCACATCCAAAAACACCAATCACTTCATTGACAGAGAGAATTTAGTTTGTATGCATAACAATACCCATCATTTTGGGAAAAAAGTGCTGTAATTGGGTAGTAATGCCCTCTATGAGGCTCTTCAGGCATCGTCTCCCATAAACAGCCACTCAGATGACAGCAGCCTTCCATAATCACCTGCAAATACAGTCAATATGTAACACAACATATGTGTAATGAGACTAAAGTGTAAAGGTGAAAGGCTGGTTCTTCTACAGAAAAGTTTTGATGCTGCACTTTCTGCAGTCTACTCTACTCTCTTGAAGTGTACATACACATTAAATTTTACCTTCTTATTCCACCAAGGTTATGTTAAAATGAGCATAAGTGAGTTTAAATTACTAAGGCCAAAAGGAATGTTTTCCTTAGTTTCCTTTGCCTAGCCACATCAATGTTTTACATATGATTTTAAACCACAAAAGGACTTCTTTTGCATCATCCCAAAGAAAATGCAGGAAGATTACAGGATAGGTAGACACCATTTTGCTCAAGCCAAAGGTGACTTTGGTGTAATACAACAGCTTATTTTATCTCTTTTACCTACTGGTGGTCTCTATCTTTCTCTAGACCACAAACTGTGAAGTGTAGGAACCATGCCTTTCTCAAATTTTTATTTTCAGCCTAACACAGCAGGAGCCAGGGGCCACTAGTTGCTGCATAAAATGGTACTGATAAATACTTGTTTGGATACCAAGAAGTGTGACAGCAGTAAACACATTTTTAAACATTTTGCCCTGCAGTTAGAATACATGTTTGTTCATCTCAGCAGAGCATGTTAGCTGAGGTTCAATGACTCACTAAACTGTGGTCATACGGGCTTTTTTTGAGCTTAGAGTGTGGACAGAGGTTGCTCGTGTCTGCCTGCAGTGCACTCATGGATGTACCCCGAGTCCTTTGTGGGTTTCGATCAAATTTCTAGAGCTCCACAGATAATGGATCTTTGTCAGTATGGTTGCTGATTCTAAAAGCATGTATGTCTGTATGTTTTGGAGGGGGGAAGCCAGGAATGTGCAAGCAATGTTGTTTCATTTGGCTTTAGCACAAAATGTTTCCTTTGAGGGACAACCTCAAAGTCAAATGACTTTATTTCTGACAATTTGGGGGAGCTCTCCTACTTTTGCAGCATTACAAGCTCTGATCAAATAGTCACAGCAAAAGTGTCTGTAGATGTATACTGCAAACAAGACCAGCTACTGACATTGCAAGAATTTGGATGGCTGACCTTCATGCAGGACTAGAGAATGCGTGAAGTGCAGGTGGCACTGCAGTAAAAGCACTTCTGTTTCACCAGCTGTACCTCACCAGCACTGCATGTTGCTGCAGTGTCAGTGCAGCACTGTGGGGTATTCCTCCAGCTACTAGTGTAGAGGAAACCAAGGGCAGATTTACTCCAAGACCTTCAGAGTTTTCCACTTTGGAACTGTATTGTGCAGTGAGTGATCCAAATTATGAAGTAGAAGAGCCACTGCACAGCCCACCTCTTACATCGCTTTTACCTTGCCCTATCAGTCTCAAGATGCACCTACTTCTGAATAAGCATAACTCCAGAATGCCAACTTTCTCAAAGCCATTCAAAGACAAGTGATTCTGCCTTATGTTAGTTGATCAGATTTAATATTAAAACCACCAATCAGGGCCTATTCTTTCTTCATCTGCCAGTTTTCTGATGTAGCTACCACAAGAGATGGGCACAAAGGCCAGAGCTTGTTCCCAGACTCATGGAAAGAAGGTTTGGCAAATTAAACCAAATATATCTACTGAATTCCTAGTCAACCAGTCACACACATCAGACATGCCTTAGAGACTGCACATCACCTGTGGTGGGAGCTTTGTTTCTGTGCATTCATGATAGAGAGTTGTTTTGCACTCATACACTAAATCCTAGTCTTAAAAACTGTTGTTATATGAGCAAACACTGTATACAGAATGTTGAAACCAGTTTGTGGTTTAGGACAACTATTTGACACCCTCCTTGGCATCACTGACCTCTTTCCCATTTTTATTGCTGACATCTACATATAAAAGGAGTAAAAACCTGTTTCGGGCATTTCCAAATTACTATTCTTAACAGATTGCATCATAGTTCCTACAGACAGTGTCAATTGTTTGGCCAGCCTGAGGCAGGCTCTGCCCACTGCACTCAGGGTGCTGGAAAGCCAATGAACTCAGCACCCAGCGTGATTTGGCCCTGCTACAACAAGGTGACCTGGTGAATGAGAAACCTGGCTGCCAGTGTAGCTCTTCAGAAACAGGTGGCAGTGTGATCATGTCATTTCCTTTCCACCAGCAGCCTGGCAGCTGCCCTCCATGCTAGACCAAGCGCTCTGGTCTCTGGCCAGCATAGGCCTGTGGGTTCCTACTCTAAAGGTCAAATGCAGTCTCCACAGGGAAAAAAGAAAAAAGCCTTCTTTGGAGAAAAAAAAAAAAGAAAAAAGAAAAAGGCCAAATATGTCCCTACCATACT
>VWZD01009318.1:0-11629 GCA_013396695.1 Sakesphorus luctuosus | reverse complement strand
GGGGGAAGAAATCAGGATGACCTGTGATAGCAAGAAATGATCATAGCACCAAGCCTGACACAATTCAAGAAGTGTTTGGACAATACTCTCGGGCACATGGTGTGACTTTTGGGGATAGTCCTGTGCAGGGCCAGCAGTTGGACTCAATAATCCTTGAGGGTCCCTTCTAACCCAGCATATTCTGTGATTGTGTGATTTTACTTCTTTTAAGTCTATAAATTTGCAAATACGGCAACTTCTGTCATTAGTATCCAGCATGTGGTTCAGAACGTTCATGTATTGGAAATGGAGAAATAACTTAGTTTGACAGCAGTTCTGGTCACATCACATTGCCAGGAAGATGTAACATCTTCTATTAGACCAATGGATATAATGGAGAAAAATTGTGAACTTCATGTTCACATTTTTTTAATCTGTAGTCCTTATAATTAAAAAAAAAAAGCTTTTGCCTTTATCCAGAGTTGAACTGTGATTCTCTGTTCTCTAAGATTTCACATTGTAAATGGTGCTGCTTCAGAGGGAAATTGTAATTTAAAACCATAATAATACTTTTTTTTTGTGCTCCTCAAAATTTGTTTTCTCTATTAATAATAACATCTGAGGTGGTGACTGAGACTCTGTTTATACCAAATGGACTGTAAGTGGCATTTCTACATCATGATTAATTTGGTGTGTTTAGACATCTAATTTGAGATGTGTTTAATAGGACTCTGGAACTGCAGACTTACTACTATTAAAGGGAGTCCAGGTGTGCAGTTTAAATACAGCTCTTGATGCTGCAAGTGTTTGAAGTCTTGCATTTAATCCCAACCAAGATGTCATATGAAATAGTCATAAAATCTTCATTGCAACTTGCCAGAATTCATCCTAAAGTGCTATTTCTAGACTCTTTTGTTGCAATATAATAACCGAATCCACACCTGCCTAGACATCTGTCAAAATAAAAGCACCATCACAGAAAAATATTGGGCTTGGAATAATGTTATTTCCATTTACCTTGGAGCACTCTGACTGTCATCTGTACACTTATGGGTCTCCAGTGGTCCCTGTTAAAGGTCTGAAAAGAGCATTCAGGTGCTGGTTAAATCAAATGTATGCACTTGTCTGCCATGAACAGAAATTTTTTTCCCCAGCATTCTATTAAAAGATCTTGCAGACTCAAGGATTGCTGTAAAGAAATCTAAACATAAAAGTCAAAATGAAAATAACACTCTATGGTAAACTAGCTATTATTATACATAATGGCAGTATTGCAGTCTAATTGAAGACAATAGTGTAAAATGTTAAATGAACAGTATCAGCACCTAGGCCAGAACTAGTAATATGCAAACTTCAGGAATAACTTTATTTTCTTCACACCTTTCAAAGGTGCCTTTCAAATGCACATGTAAAAGCAGCAGTTGTCAGTATAAGCCAGACAAATGTGTGTACAATGCAGTTGTTTCCATGTGGAGTTCTCTAACTTCTTTGCCAAACTTGGATAAATGTACAGGTAAATATAGCCAGCGGCTGAGAGTGAGTATGAATTTCAGTTACCTTAAAATTAAATTTTCTTCATTTTCTACATGCCAAATGCTACAAACTGATGTCTAACAAAAACATATTAACTCAAGCTGGCAGATTTTGGATATCACCTACCTACAGTTGTTGAATAACATATTGCAAGAACAACTCGTATCAATTAGAACTTCCTGCTTATTAAAGTCTAGAAAACCAGTTTTTCAATTCAATGACAAAAAGATTTTTTATCATCAACATTCAAGCACTCATGTTGTCCCATTTGTGCACTGTTTTACATTTTCATGACTATGAAGTAGTGGAAAAGTTTGGCTTAGTAACGATGGCTGATGAGTGACACTATATTCTTCATAAAAACCAGCTCTTCTTAGTAAATTAACCACTAAAGTGAGCATAAATCTGTGAATGTAATACAAACACAGCTACAGTAGCATATTGTCAATTGACTTTTTCACTCTTGCCAAATGCAGTGTCCAGCAACAGCATCATAAAGCTGCCATACCACACTACTAATACATGCAGTGAACCCATTATATTTTTGCTTGTTTGTTTTTTTAGCTTGTTTCAAATCTCATATGCCTCAGGATTTAATGTAAGTTGAGAATTGCTCTCATTTCTTCATCGATAATGCTCTACTTAGCTAGCTAACAGCAAAAAAGGAATAGGGGACAGTGAATTTCTATTAAAACAAAACATTCCTTTTCCATCTTGTACTTTAAGGTGAAGTATGTATGCCCTTGATATTTCAATGGAATCTTACTGCTCTTCATGTCATTCATACCTCTTCCTTTGCATGTGTAGGAAAAGAAGGCTGGGAGAGAAAAGATGTAGCACAATATTAGATGAAAAATATTGCTGTAAGACTTCAAAAAATGAACTATCCCCTAAATGAAAGTACTTTGCTCTTAGTCACAAGATCATCCCTGCACACGTGTTACCTAAGTGGGGTAGCAGTGTAAGCATTAATTTACTTAAGTAAGTTATTGATGTTACTTAAGTTGTTCTCTATGTATATATGAGGAAGAACTTCTTTAGTGTGTGGATGACCAAGCACTGGAACAGGTTGCCCAGCAATGTTGTGGAGTCTCCCTCACTGGGGATATTCAGGAACTGCCTGGATGCAATCCTCTGTAATATGCTCTGGGATGACCCTGCTTGCGCAGGGAGGCTGGACCAGATGTGCCACTGTGCTCCCTTGCAACCTGCCCCATTCTGTGATTCTGTGATTCTGTGATTCTGTGATTCTGTGGAGTGTAGTCTGTGAGACATGTCTGTCAGCCTCACACAAAGACAGGCTGCCAGTCTCTGTAACTATTTTCCTAATGATTTTAGTTTTCTATAAATTTAGTCCAGTATGAGTAACAGGAGTCAGTGTTCATCTGCTTATTCTGTTATTTTTTGGTGTCACAGCTCTGTAGTCTCAGGTGCCTCAACGTAAGCAGGCAGCCCATCTCTCAGGGAATCTGACTGCTTGCCACTTGACATGCAGCATTACTGCACTCAACACTTGCATGGCTCAAAGATCTGTCTTTACCTTCATCATACCAAGGCCTTTACCTATGACTATTTATTTTCCACAAGTATTTGTCTGAAAGCTGTAGGCATCAGTACACCTGTGCTTTAGTTCCACTTCCTTAAATACTCCACCATAAACAGTGTTTGTTTATATGTTCCATATCTACAGTGTGGCTTCCTTCAGAAGGACAATTTAATGACAAGAATGCTGCAACTTAATTCTAAATATTAAGAATCTTCCTATATCCAAGGTCTGACTAATGTAGGGGAGCTATTAAATAATTATGCTAAATGGTAGACTTGAGTGCTCTTTCTATCATATGTGTGGGTGAGGATTTTTCACCCTTGACATTTGATGGGACTGCAGAGTTTGCCTCTGAAAAGAAAAAAGCCTCTGTTGTTAGAGAAATGGTTTCAATGGCTTTCAACTGCTATTTTCAGGAAACGTCCAGAATAGTTTGGACAAGATGAGTCAGAAAGACAGAAGCAGTTTAAGACATCTCTGTTGCCAGTTCAGCTGGGGGCATCCAAACACCATGACTGTTCCCAGATTACTGTATTACTGTTTCTGCACTTGCTCTTTGACTGGAGTCATGACCAGTGTCTTCTCTCTGCTAAACACTTCAGCATTCTTCCCTGGAAAGTTGTGTTAAGTCTGCAGTGGTCTGTGCAACACAGGGAATAAGAGCAGTGGATCACCAGTGGTGCATAAAACCCAGGCCGAGAATTCACATACACATGGAACTGGGCTTAAACTCAGCTGTGGTTGTATGCATGTTTACAGACTAAGAGCAGAGCTCCTAAGGACCTTTCTTTCCACAATTGTGATGCTATTGTGAATCTATTTAAACTATGTTGTTTATTTAAATAGTTATGGACATAACTATAATGTATTCGTATAACATACATTATGTACACAATGTATTTAAGTAGTACCAGGAAGTACTCCGCAGGTTGACTGGTCAATGTCTGTGATACTGAGTCTGCCTTGAGAGGTGGATGGGACAGACCCACACTTATGATGATACCTCTGGAAACAACTGAAATAAGGGAATAGCTACCCTCTCCTTCAGTGGCAACGGGTAACCAGATTTCAGGCCTTATCTTGGGAGTTCTTACCACTCAACAGAACACCTTGTTAGTATGTTGGCTTGAAACAGCCCCAGCTGCACTGGCAGTCCCTCAAAAATTGCGTCTATCTTCATGTGATGCTGAGCTACCACACTCAAATTCTCCTGGTCTGAACTGCTTTCAGGCATTCTGCCACTTGCTTCTGCAGGCCTGACCCCAGTGATCCTTGCTCCAAATCACATGTTGGTCACTGCAATCATCTGAGTTTAAAAAAAATTTCCAGAGCACAAACTGGAATGAATGCAAGCCTCATGTGACTGTGTCCTGTTCATTGTATGCTTCATTGACTTTAGCACAGACACACTGTACTTGCCACAGATATTTTGTAAATACCATCAGAAACATAATTTAAGTCTGCTCAGATAAGAGTGGAAGATTTTTTCTTACGTTGATGGTACTTTTCATTGTCTCTCTTTTGGACTGGCAAAAGGCTTAACACATAATTTCCTGAGAATACAGTGAGTCCTGTTAAAAACAATAGATGCCAGAAATGAAGGCTAAATAGTGACAAAAGCCAGAACTGTATGTTTCATTAATATAAGCATCATTTTAACATGCAATTGCCTATAAATTAGTAGATAGAAGTAAATACTCCCACTTTCCTACTGAAAGTGTATTTTAAATCATTAAGGAGAAATACAGCATATTTCTTGGTATGCATTCTTAATGATGATTTTTTTCTCACTGTGTTTTTGGTTTGTTTGGTTTTTTTTTAATCCATCCAAATAAACATAGTTCTTTCATTCCCTTAGCTTCATTGGAAAACATAAAGAGTTAGGAAGTAACGTGAGCTTTATTGCATGACAAACAAACAAAGAACAGAAAATATGGTCACTCCTGGCAATGTAAACAATATCAGAGAAGTACTGGTACATTGATCCAAAGTCCTTTGTGGTTTACACTGCTGTTAATGTAGTTATTCCAGGTTTACACTGGTATGGCCATAGATTAGATTTTTTTTCCATTCAAGGATCAGTTTTGTCTTTCAGTTAGCAGCTATCCCTTCAGAATATCAAGCACTGTTTTCCACAGGCTGGCCATTGAATGTTTAATAATTTCTGTATAGCATGAAAGAGAAATGAGTAAATATGTCAACTCACTGCTCAGCTGGGACAGCTTGTCAGTCACTTTGATTAGGCACATTGACTCCATCAGCACTAAGAATATAAGAAAGAGGACGGGGCTCATCCAGTCAACATCAGCCACCAGAAAATCAAGCATCTGGTCTGAATAAGTAATTGCAATACAGCCAAAAGTGAGGGACAGGGATCTTGAGGGGGGCAAGTCATTATACCTCTCCTAAAATCTTAGAAAGGAGTGAGTTTCCCTTTAAATTAATTTAAATTTATCTTTCTTAGACTTTTTTATGGACAATCATCTAAGTTGTGACAAGATCTCCCTTTTAAATGGCTATGCTTAAGTGACCCAATTCTCACCTGCAACTGCTACTGCCTGAGTACTTGAGGATATTGAGTCCTTAGAGCCTATGCTTCGAATTCTTTGCCCATACAAGAAAATGGACTGAATCACTAAAATTAACTATAAGGGGGAAAATGAGAATGGAAAATTACCAGGACATAAACAATACCTCAGGGTATAAACAAGTTGCTTGTAAATATAGCAGTTCTTTACTCACATGTACAAAGTGAACTGATTGCCAAATCTGTGGTCAGGAGAGCATTCTTCCCAACCTCCCCCAGCATATTTTATGAGATCTAAATATTTTTGTTGTCTTCCTTGGGCACACTGAGTCAGGCATCATCTGTTCTGTGAAGAGGGTATATCCCCATAACCAGTATCAGGTGATTCTAGGCAAGAGTGAAGACTTCTGGGCATTGCTGCTATGACATTTCTTAATGTTTGTGATTAGAAATTAGCTTGAAAGTGATGAAACAAATACAAAATAGAAAATAAAAAGCCCACTTTTTACAAATATGTTTTACATGCTATCCTTAAACACACACTGTGCTTCCACAAAGAACAGAGGCAAAGGCATGAGGAAGTTTCTTTGGTTCAGAAATTTAATTAAGCCATAGTTATGCCAATTTTTCTGACTAATTGGGAATGATGAGATGTTGGCGAGCCCTTTAAGCATTCCACTCCCAGACATGTAACCCTTTACAGACCAAAGACACTCCCTAATAAATGCAGATATTAACACATTACACTTTTTATTTAGGCATATGAAAAAAGACAACTGCAGTTTTGCTTAAGCTGCCCACAAGATTTACTCATAACAGGAGTAAGTGTGATGAGGAAAAACCCCTAAACCTGCTATTGTTAGTAGATGGGACAATAGCACTGCTGTTAGGCATTTTCTTGCAAGACTTTGATTACCTCTTGTATTCCAAGAAGTTGAGAGCTAGTTAGGAAACCTATGGTCAGGCCCAGTTTTCAGTTAATGCAAGTCACCCTACATTCATGAAAATGAATGAAGCTAACTCTATACACAATTGAACATTTGACCCCTAAATAGCACAGCTGAGGAGCTGAACTAAATCTCTTGTAAATGAGCTAAAACAGATGTTCACATACAGTTCTTCAAAGAGCTATCAAAGAGCTGTTCACAGCCTCCCTTAAAGTGGCATATGGCNGGGAGGGAAGTGCTGAATTACATTACAGCAGCTCCTTTTTAGAGGTGTTTTATGCTCACTGACTGATCACCAAGTGGGAAGATATTTACCACATACCTTCACATAATGTGCCTGATAGACACTTCCCAGGTCTTTAAAATTCTGCTGTTCAACAGAAAGGGATCTAAAATACTTTGGTGTTCTTTGACAGCTTCAAACATTTTATTCTCTTGCTTTTACATTATTTGTCTCTTAATAGATAATTATGTGATTTACTTCTGCCTAGCAAGATTTTAGCCAGAACTTCTGGATAAATTATTAATGGTTTGAAATTCACTCTTCCATACAATAAACTTAGAGTAGGGGCATGTTGATGTAGTGCTGAATTTTCCATTGATAAAATATTAACTGAAATTATTTTATCATGCAGAAACTATAGTTTTTCTCAAAAATAATGATGCACAACTGTACCCATCCATTGATCAGGAAAAACAAGTAAAATGAACTGGAAATCAAAAAACTTGAAAATTTCACGTGTCAGTATGGCACAAGGGAGACACTACAATTTTATTACTATGGTCTTTGCACTGCCTCTCTTCATTCTCCTTTCCAACTCTCACCCTCCATTTACTGTGTTAAGGCTGTGAGTTCTCTAGTGTGGGAGCTAGGTCCTTGTTCTGTTCTTAGCAGGGAGATCATATCAATATATTGTAGGGTAGAATTTCACACTCTTCCCACTGCTGTCAATGGGCATTTTACATTGAACTCTGCATGAAAAGAGTATGAGACATATAGTCCATTTCTGAAAATTCCCAACCCTCCACACATAAGGAGTAGTAAGTCCAGTTTGGATAATTCCTTTTCCCTGTCATGTTTACTTAAATTACTTTCAGTGGAGGAAGAAAGACACTTGCACAACTTAGTTTGCAGTGGGCTTCTAATTTTTAGGTAACTTCTTTTGCAAATTATTGCTGTTACTCAAGTTCATTAAGCTGATTCTACACTATTACTCATTCTTGTGCTCATCTGAGAAGGCTATGAGGTCTGGTGATTTCAGCAAGTCTTAGAAGTAAAAGGTCAAAGTCATAATACAGGAGAGGAGTTGATTCAGTGAAAAACCATGACTAAACTATCTTATCCTCCTGTGTCACAGCCAGCTACACAGTGAGTCCAGGGAGAAATGTTATGAAGCGTAACTTTGGATTAGACCACCTGATTCAAACACAGTGGCTGAGATTTCCAAAGCTAGTGAGGGAAATCCCCTCACTGAGTTTGAAAACCTCAAACACTTTCTGAAAATCTATTTACATTCTATATAAGCACAGAGTACTTTGTGGATCATTCACTGCATGCAGTGCATTACGAGTGCAGGAATTTGGTGTTCACTATGAAATACTTCTTTCATATACTGCCTTGTCCTTTCATAGTGTCCTTGCAAAAATGTCACTGTCAATGTGTTTTAATCATTATTAGAAACCAGCATGTGAAACCATATTTAAACAGAACTTGAATCTTTAAAGGTGACCTTCAAGTAATTTTGCATATGTTGTGTCGGAGTGGGCGAATCAGGCACATCTTCCCTTTCGACTCATTTTGACTTTCCCTAGTTGTAATTGATTGCCAGGAGGACAGTGGTAATACTGATTCTGCCCCAGAAGCTGTGCTTTGTATACCTGCTTATTCATAAAATATTCATCTGTCTCTTCAGGCAGACAAAATATAAAAGTATTGGTTAGAGCTGGAAATCTCTGCAAAGCACGCTCTTCCCTTCAAATTCACATTCAAGGCAGGCAAAGCCTGTGAATAATGGAGACTGTCTGAGGGCATAACTCTGCTTACAGTGGAGGGAGCATGAATCAGCAAAGGACAGGCACCCACTTATGTTTGAGACTGATTTACACAAGCCCATAAATCGTCCAAATGAGGAAAGCTAGAAGTGGAAGTCAGGAATGCCACATGTGCCATGACATAGGGAGCAGTACTTAAAGATCATCTTACAGAATGACTCTAAGTAACAGCACAGCTATCCAGAATAGGAAACTGAGTCAATTAGGGCCACTGAAGTCATGCTTACAAACACTGCAAATTACTCACCATCATACTCTAGTAATTATGAAGCTACTGAACTAGGTTATTAGCAAGGTTTTCTGACTTAATCCTTCATTTACAAAGTAATGTTTGCCTATTGTGAGCTCAGCCTCCCAGTCTTGGGGCAGCAATTAATGCTGCCTCTTCCAGAAACATTCAGTGGAGGTCAAGGCTCTGGGGGAGGCTTCTGAATATTCCCTCTGCCTGGACACTGCTGCCACCAACAGTTTGAGAGGCAACTGACTATAAAACCTTTCTGAGCAGCTTTTAGAATTCTTACAAGTCTTGATCATTTTTCTGAGCATGGTAATTGCTTCTCCCAGCAGACTATCCCGTCATTCAGGCTTTTCACACAGGCACACAAGAGTAAACTACCTTGACCCTGCTGCTGACTATGGAGTGAGAATTCATCTTAGTACCTCAGTGCAAATTATGTCGCATATACAGAGCCAACTGTGAAAGCTCCTTGCTTAAGTTGTCATCATCAATGAGGGAAATAATAGATTAAAAAAAATGGGAAGTCCAATCATATTTAACACAGATTCACATGTGTTGTTGATGGGGATTTATTTGTACTCCCAGCAAAATTTCAAAGCAAATACAGAGGTTTGGCTACTTGAATTCCAGTAAAAATTGTGTGAATTTTTGCCACTAGAGCCTTTGTAAACTTTTCAAGACTTTCTCTGTTTTTCTTAAAATCTTCATAACAAACAGTGTGTGATCTGTTCTCTGGGATATTTCAGTCCCCATAAGGAAACAGTGAAAATTTAAAAAAACTATTTGTATCCATCAGAGAAGGAGCATCTTGCACAAGCTGCTACCCATGAGTTGCTCAAAACTGCAGGGACCCTCAGGTGTGGGCCATAGTACACCAGGAAAAGAAGAGGAATGTTTCTTCCTGAAGGCCAGAGTATGGGAGGAGGTTGCAGGAGGCTGAGTGCTCAGGCACTCAAGAGAAACTGTAAACCCATGCAGGACAGTGCCTAGATGCTACAATTTTGCACATAGAGTTGCATCCTATTTATTTTTCTTATTTCCCATTTTACTGGAGTAAAGTTAAACCTGAAGATGATCTATCACCGAATGGATCTGCAAGTACAAAAAGATCATTTTATAGTTATTTGTTTTTTGTCACTGCATTGGGCTTTTGTTTTACTTCTCTGAAGTGCCGGAGAAAGTGATCTGAATTTGACATGAATCTGTGAAGCATCTTAATAACTGTCACCTTTTGCAATATTTTCCCTGTATTGCCTCAACCTTAATTTTGGTGGTACTGTTGTTTCTGCTGTTATTGTTTCATTGTTGTATAAGGTTTTAAATATGGATCTTTTGGGAGCTATTTTTGAATTAAGAAATATGTAGAAATGCACAGGACAATACAAAATTTCACGGTAATGAAAAAATGTAGATGTTGAGCATTGCAGTCTATTATCTTACCAGTAAGGCTTTTCAGTTTTCTTGCCTTCTATAGATTTAATCTTCAAGCCTGTAAAATCTTTGAGTAATATTGAGTTCTTTTACCTGTGTCTCAATTTTCTGGGCTGAAAACATACATCATGATGTGCCTTCTGAATTAAATTAGATTTAAAATTGAACCAGATTCTTGCTCTTACACAAGCATAAAACCACTAACTGCATGCTAAAAGTCTGACCTTATGAGCTTTTTTTTTTTTTAAACTGGTTGGGGATTTTTTGTAAACAATCAAAAAATTGTGAGGCACTAGGTCTACTCTTGCATGACACTCAGAGTCATTTAAAAATATTTTGCATTAATCATTGACCCTTCTGTGAGAGACAGGCAAAACATGTCTTAATCTACTACCCTTTGGTATTTACCCTATTTCATGCTTTGCGCAGAAGAAATGCAGGTTGGGCTGGAAGTAAAACTATAATCCACCTTCCTCCTGGAAACAATCAGTAGGACTATTTTCCTTACACACAGTGTACAAAGCCTACTAAAATGCTATGTGAAAAAAAGATTGTGACCTTTGTTTTCCACTGCATGTTTTTAAACTGAATATAAACCAGTGAGTTCAAAAATAAAGCATTCCAGGAGGAAAAAAAAAACCCAGGGCCTAAACTATACCGCTGTGTTTAAAGAAAAGTTATTCAACATTATGGGTTAGTCAAACATATAATGTATCTAAGCAGTACAAGAAGTTCCACATATGCTTTGTTTTGGAGTCTGCAGACCCCACCCTGGTAGCCCACTATACCTGTAATGCTGCACAGCAGTGGTTCTAGCCCAAGGAACTCAAAGAGGATCAGAGTTGGATCTGGCTGTTGCAAAGGCACTCTTGAAATAAAGGAAATGGAAAGAGACCTGAAGAGCAGCATGGAATTCACTCAATATTAGTGAGTAAAAACTACAGAAGAACACAGTTTCTGTATTTTTGCTTATATTTCTAACCAGGACCACTCATATGTTTTCACAGAAGATGAAGACCCAGGATTTAACTATGTCGTTTAAATTTATGTTAGTTTAATGTGACATTTGAGAATTTTTATCGCATTTTCTTGCAAAGCTACACATGCTGATTCATTAGGGCTGTGACTTGAATGATATAACACCATGTCTGTACTAAACAAAAATGTTTATTTATCTGATTACCCCTACAAGTTATGTATCAGCACAAAGATCCTCATTTGTGGGAAATCAATTTACACAAAAACTTCTTATTTTGTATAAAAGACAAATCTTTCATGCTTCTGGAAGTTCTCTGTTAACTGAGAGAAGCAAGTCTGCCAGTATTCTTTGTGTTACGGAGGTGAGGTGGGGGGACCTTGACAGGACACCAGGTGCC
>VWZD01009317.1:16081-44591 GCA_013396695.1 Sakesphorus luctuosus | reverse complement strand
CTATAGTATCACTTGTGAATTTATTGTGTTTTTTTTTTTTTATTGTTTGAGAGATCATAAAAAGATTCTGCTATTTCTTTCAATTTTATTTACATTGTGAAAATCCAGCTATGGATTGCAATATACATTGCCTTGATTACTGAAAATATAAATTTTTGAAAATGTAAAGGATAATGGAAGCAAAAAGTTACATGTTTATGAAGCTTTCTTGGGTTTTGCTAGTGTTTTTTTCATGATATAATGGACCTATAAGTTGATCTGATAGTGAGGTCATGCTATTTTACAGCCTTTCTAAGTTGAATGATATGAAAACCAAGACACATTAATTCAGAATTTCAAGAAAAAAGAAACCCACTGTGCTTCATTTGATATGGTCCAAGTGTAGTAACTTTTGTTTAGGATGAAGCTGCACAATATAACTTAATGGCATAGCTGAGTTAACACCTCAAGAAAATATTCAGTCCTCTTTCTCTTGCTGTTTTCCCTTCCCATTTCCAAGATCAGATTCTCCTGCTTATCTTGTTCTGGTTGAATGACAAATCAAACAGGTTATTAAATTTCTCTTTCTAACTACCAGGTTAGTTTTCTACTCTTTTCCTGAGACTGATCTCGAGGTTAGAGTATTAGGAGGAGGATGAAAGGAGAGGAGCAGAATCCTCTTTAACACTCAGTGGGCCATGAACTTAGCTAAACAGAAATGTCTAATGTCATCTCTAAAAAGCCCAGCTACCTCTTAGCACATAGGAAGTGAAAGAAAGATGTTTAGAACAAAACATGTTTATAAGATGTCTTAGAGGAATATTAAATAGCTGCTGAGGACTTAGAGATTCTTCCTGGAATGTAAGATGAGAAAAATAAACTCACCCTTAAATAGAGAGTTACTGTCTTCCTGAAACAAATTGTGAAGAATTTCCTGTTAGAGACGATGCAACTCACAAAATCATTGATGACAACTTTTGCTGAACAGCAGCCAAAGAAAAAACGTCAAGAATATTATTAAGATGCAGACCGAGTTAGAGGTCACCCTGAGCAATTTTTATTAAAAAATTTGCACAAGAATCAGTGATGTAAAATGTGCAGGGAAATGGATTAGACTGGGAGAATGGGAATAACGCAATGGTCAAGCTCTGCCTTTTGTAGGTTTGTTTGTTTGTTGTTGAAACCACAGCCAAATCCCCAAAAATTTCAGAGAAAGATTTGTGCAAATGGAATGATATCAAATATCTACCTACTGAAGGCAAAGAGTTCCCTTAAGAACATGGAGGACATTCAAGTCTAACAGATGAGATGACAGAAGTAATTGTCCTGCTGAAAAAATGGATCAGGTATTGTCAAGCTATAGAATGCAAATGCAAATGTGAAGTCACTTGGATATTTTAGGGTGTTTTTTTCTTTTAAATGAATCTTTTTTGTTTTATGTTCTTTGGTCTCTGTTTACAACATTGGTGGTTAATATTGAAACAGCAATTATTTCTCATTTATGGCTGTGGCTGTTTCATATTCCATTTTAAGCAGATGTGAGTATATTATGAGAAGGCAGTAACAATGGTAATTTGCTCTGTTACTACTGTAATTACCTGTTTCCAAATGCAGAGACAATGCTTGAAATTATCAGCTCTGCCAGGAAGAAATTGCTAATTTTTTGTTCTTTTAATTTCTCTTTCCTGTTATTAAATTTTCTGCTATAATTAAACAAGTTTTCATTTTAATTTTCTTTTCTTTTCTTTTTTTTTAATTTAGCTTTTCAGGTTAAAAATCAGTTTTTAACTGTAATTATATACCTGAAGTCCTTTATACTAAACAGCAGTATTTCTCCTTGGAAATAGTTTGTGGCTGGAAAGTATCAAGTTATACCAAACAGCATTCTGTGCAATTATGACATGTAGGTTTTACCCTTTAGCATCTTTTAAATTTCTATTGCTCAAAGCAAATGGTGAAAGGAAAGCTGCGTATTTCTCATAGGCCTTAAAATGCAGTTGCTAGAAAGAATATGCATGTTTTAATTGGATTTTTGCTTAAAATGATGAGTACTTATCCTGGTAAACCAGCTATATTTGCAGAATTTTGCATTTTCTGAACTGCTGAAGTAGATAGTACATTAGAAATGTGCTTTTCAGTGGTCTGGCTACAAGAGGTAGATCTCAAAATACCTTATCTGTCATATCTCTACTCTCTGCCCATGCATCTAGGAGAAAGCAGATTTAACATCTTAAAGTCCCCACTTTCTCCAGCTGGTACATCAAGTCGGTACAATGGTCAGGCTGAGAAAACACAGCCAGAAACTTGATTTCAGTGACTATGGAAATACCTTAGAAATTCTAGTGAGCCAGATAACCCAATCTGACATTAGTCCTCTGCAGCTCAGGAGTCACAGGTGTTGTGCTGGTGATGTAGTATTCAGTGTCTATGCCTTACGGGAGGACTAGGGATGGGAAAAGAGAAACCAGTCATCCAGTCATGTCCTCTGTGCCTTCATGTCTGCTTGTGCCTTCATCAGCAGTGGAACAAACAAGATGTAGATCGACAGATGTGTATCTTGCAGTCAAGCTTTTATCAATCTGTTGCAGCTGATCAACGTTGTTCTTGTCTTTGGGACACTCGGAGTATTTCCCCCGGTACAGATGTTATGTCATGTATGATAAAGTAATTTCCTGCTGTGTTTATCCCCACCAAGGCCCATTCTCTTCCACTCTGTTGCTGACTGCAAAATTGCAATACCTGTTCAGTCTATTTCCCCAGTGTGGTTAAGATTTCCAACATGTTTGAAAGTGTTTAGGTGGGACCAGCAAGCAGATGAATATTCCCATGTGCTTGTGCGTATGCATAGGGATGAAATGGAAACTGTGCTTCCTTAGAAAAATGGTGGGAAAAGAAGAGGAAATATTTCATTTGTGGAATGGAAGACATGGTGACTCTTTAGTTACTACTTTGAACAAAGTACTGTTCTTTCTTGGTTAAAGTTATTAGATTTGCTTTGTCAATTAACCTAGAAGCTATGTAGAAAGCAAGGCTATTACTGTTGTTAAGCTACAGGACGTCACACAAAATATTAGTAAGCCTGACTGCAATGTATCTCTCCATTACTTTAATTAAATGGAAAGATAACATTCTCTAGTGGACTATGGCATAGTGCTGCCTACTACTGGTCCAGATGGTCTAATTGTGCCTTGAGCTTGCACACAGTGGTAAGAAGTGAAGGAAGGACACACTAACTTTGGCTTGGGCTCTGCTGAAACCTTTTATTGATTGATCTGGGTCCTGGTTCAGCCTTAGTAATGTGAACACACCACAGCACTGGAATAAATCACCTTTTCCGAATTGAACAATGTCTGAAGAGCTCAGGGTACAGCCAAAACTCACTTCCATCTGCCCACCTAGGTATTCTAAGGCTTCTCAGAACAGGACCTGGGTGAGTTAGTACTAGGATAAGTAACAAGTGTGAGTACCCAGTGAGACTATCCTGATGCATCCCAGATCTTGTTTTTGTTCTCTGATACACTACTCAGGATTAAAGGCTGAGACTCTGCTGGCCTTTCAAATAACTGCCCAGAGCTCACTTTTAGCTTTTAGCCTCACAATTGCCACAAGGTGTGGAAAATGAATATTCAGTGCCTACTCTGACTGAGGTAAGCCTCACATATTTTCTCTTTTGGAAGAGTAACAAGCCCCAGAAAAGCTGAACTATTCTGTCTGGACTGAGACTTCTGCAACAAATAATTTGATATTTCAGAGACAGGGAATATGATGTTGAAGCCTAGTGATCATTTCAAATTCTAGAAAAAGACAGACCTGGACTCTGATTCTTGAGCTCGTATGAGGAAAGCTTGACTCAAAGAATGCAGTTAGTTGTCTCAAAACACTGTCGAAGAAAGAAATACCCATAAAATAAGACACCATGACAAGAACATGTGATGAGAGCAGATGACAACAACAGGAACCAGGCTTGGCAAGGCAGATCTGGATAACCTATGGGGACAAAGATTCCCACCACGGAAACTGTGAGAAAGGAAGTCATTAATTCCAGACCTAAATGAAGATGGAGGTTTGAAATTAGCACATCAGACGAAATTCCACTGTGCAAGCAGTGGGAAAGAAAACTGCTTACACATATGGCATCCCAAGTTGTGGAAACATCTGCAATGCCCTGTAAATATCCAAAAGTTGGACTCTATAAAAGTGGTACTCCAGAAGCACAACTTTAGGACTATCACCACTGAAGAAGGACCAACATAACGCTGTCAGAATCAATGTGGTGGTGATCTTTTACTTACTCTGTCTCTGTCTCTGTCTCTCTCTCTCTCTCTCTCTCTCTTCCCCTCTCCCTCACCCCCATCTCTTTCTACATCACATTTACTGTTAAATAAAATCTGTACTATTGACTTTGGCATATGGTCTTGTTTGCAGCTTAATTTGGGTAGAGGCATCTTTTAATAATTGGATCCTAACAGGCTTTCAGACCACAGCTTCTGTTTAAGAGAATTTTGCCAAAACTATGCTTCAAACAGCTAAACTTTTTTTGGGATACCTAAATGTGATGGGTGACATTCTAGTACTCCTGGGGAGAAGGTCAGCTTTTGTGTATTTTCTGCACTGTCAATAGCAGACTCTGGCGTAGAAGAAGTTGTCAATGGTATTCTGACTGAACTGGCATCACCTGTACATGGTATTGAGTCCTTCTAGAAAGACCTTTTAAATTGGAGCTGTCAGCTTAGTAAAGCAGACATTAAGAAAATGCAATTTAAGAAAGCTGGGTGGTTGTTAATTTTTAATTGCTTTCTGGTTTTATTTTTTCCCCAGGTTCTTGTGTGAGTTATTGTAGTACAGACCAGATTTTTTACACTGTAATGGGGAATGGAATTTCTAATCAATGCATTGTATTCCTTAGCAACCAAAACATTTCTAGACACAAGTGTGACCAGCACTAATGATACCATCCAAAAAGACAATGATTCAGAGTCTTCACTGAAGATGATTACTGTGACAGATTTTATTTATGAATGCATAAACAAAAAAAAGCAGAACATCAAAAAATAAATTCACAATGCTGTCAGATATGACTGTTATCTAGAAGCTGGAAAGAGTAGTCAAATATTTCTAGTGTGACTAGTGATCTGTCTTACTCCCTAACCCCTTGAAGGTTTTAGCTGGTCTACCTTTCCCATGCAATTTTTATGTTGACTTATAGAGAGTATGCTACTAAAGAATCCAGAATGCAATACAGTATTCCCTGGGGTTTCATTTGACACTTTTATGCACATTTTCCCCATGCTGTCTGAAGGCTCACTGTTTGCTGTTTCACATTTTTTACTCTGCAGTATCTGGTACTTCATGCAATCTCTGGTTATGGCAGGTCAGCCTTTCCTCAGTGACAAGTGAAACTGTAAAATTGAATGTTCCAGAAAAAATTGTAACATATTCTTGATTTTAACAGATCTTCCAGCTATAGTAATGCAATAATTTTATATATTTTCAAACTTGTGATATGGTTTAAACTTGAGCTTGTTTTCTTTCTAAATGAAGAGCTGTGCTATAACATTTATTTACAAGTCAAACAAACAATAATATTATGAAGAAACCAAATCTTGAGTTGCTAAAAGCAGTATCATGGTCTAGTTTGTCTAGCATATATAAAAATTGAAATAGGCAAAAGTATCACTTGAGTCTTGGCAGAAATTTTACAAAAATAATTATATTTTACAGAATGAAATGAAATCTCTCATTTGATACAGTCATTTAAATGTTATCATCAAAGTAAATAGCTAACAATATTATAAGTAACTCTGTTGGGCTTTTCTGAACTTGGGGTTGCATATCTCAATGCACCATGTAAGTGCATATCATGCCACAGTCTAAATAGAAAAACGTGGAATAAAACCAGAGACATATTATGCCTGTCTTAGGATTTCAGCATGGAAAGCTGACACATGCCCACAAATAAACTGTTTTAGAAAAGTAAGAACTATGGGGAATTTTTCTAACAGGAAATAAGTATGGAAATAAACTCATAGTGCCAGTACTCTGTGCCAGTGAGTAGTGCCTGGAGATGTCACTTTGGTCTGCTATATGGTTTTCCATGCAGTTAAATTATTAGAAATTTAACGTGGTCCTGGCCTTAGTGTAGTCTCAGTCTCTGACTACCAGTATTTGCATGAACTACTCAAGTGCAATTTGGAGCTTTGACCTTTGGGTTATTGTAGAGCTGGATGGATAGGAAAATGGTTAGCAGAAGATGCTGTTTTATGTACCCCAACAATACTACGTCTGCTGTGTTTAATTTACAGAACCAAGAGAAATAGTATACGGCTCTAGATGACCTTTACTGCTATTGGCAAGGATGTTGTCTTTCTTTTCCTTATTGTGAAAACAGGCTGCTTATTTTGTAAAGAAAACCTATAAATAGTTTATATTTGTACCTTCACTTCTGGAGTGGGAGAGTAGCATGGGTGGTATCCTGAGGCCTTTAAGTTCCTGGTGAGTATGGAAGCCATAGTAATATGTAGGTGAATGCAGAGTAAACACTCTGTGGTGCTCATTGCTGCCATGAGGCAGCTGTGGCAGTCCTCTGTGGTTTAGTCCTGTGGGTATGACACATATGTTGTTTCTATTCCTGTTTCTACTGATGAAGCACCCCAGTGGATATCCTTTGTCCCCACCCATGTACCTTACCAGACAATAATGATGATATTTACTGATAGTACTCACTACTGGAGCAAAGCACCTAGAGGTTGATAGATGCTATAGAGGAATATTAATTACATGAGGCAGTTACTGCCACAGCTATAAATCTCTATGAAAAGTATCACACTGAGCAAGTCTGACAAAAGAGCATTTTTCTAAAGAAAACTGAACAATCTTACAGGACTGCATCAATTCTAACACTATTTTTGACAGGAACATGTCAAAACAAATTGTTTTACCTTTTTCTTTAATTTCTGTGGTATCAAAGTATTTAATATGAAATCATTAATTTTTCACTCTTTTTTTAATTTTGACTGGTTATGGGTAAATTGAACCTGTGAGCTCTCTCCTAGTGTGGTTTCCCCTAGCAGAGTAATCTTTCTAACCCAGCTATGTGACTGGTTAAGACTGCTTGTCTTCACAGACTGATTAGTGGTAGAACAGGGCTTTGTATTCTTTTTGGTTGGTTCAGATAAGTATGAATCTGTAGATATCAGTCCTTGCTATATTCAAATCTCTTGTGTGGATCCTCACAAGTCTTTCCGTCTCAGTATGGAGCTCTTTCATGTGTTTGAAATCCTCTGACTGCAATAGAGTACAACATGAGGACCCTTTCCTGGGCATTCAAGTATTTACAGACACACAGAATAGCATCTTTTAAAAAGACATAGTGGTTATTCACCCCAAAGTACATAGGATGCATACAGCTTGGGGTTTACCTGTTGCCACACTTATTTGAGATCTGAAGTCTTGAGAAATGATCTTAGCTCACTACCACAGCATTGCAACATCATTTGTCTAACTTAGCACTGAGAGATGGACATTCTTCCTCCTAAATACTGTGACTCTTCCAGCTGCATGATCCCATCTATTTTGCTCCAGGCTGAGGTCCTTAACAGTTCAGTGGTCTTTCTAACCTTGAGAAATGGGCTGGTGAAAAATATTTAATACTGACTGATTCACCAATTATTTCCCCTGAGGTCTTCTAGTATTCTGACTGAAGATATCCTAATGATGACATTATTTTGTTTTCTTCTCATAATGACTAGCAGCTCTCTTTGAATAGAACCAACTGAAATGATATCAAACAGGTAAAAGGAGATACATCAAACCCTCAGACATAAAATGAGGAAAAAACCCATTTCCAAAATAGTAACACTGTATCATATTGATTTGGATTGTAAGATAATATTTTCACACCTCAAATTTTTTAATCAAATTGAATTTCAGTCAGCCTACATAAAATGAGAATTTGATATTCTTGAAACCTTTGCATTAGATTTTTAGTTTTGCTTTTATGCTGTCTTTACTTAGTTTTTATTGTCTTCCCTGTACATTTTTATCCAATGCAGGCATCTAAAGCTAGATCAGAAACTGGAATTGTACAGTGGCCAAAGTACAGAGGACAGTCTGCTCTGTTAGGACAATCGAGAACCACAGCAGAATTCCAGTTACTTAGCAGTGCCCCCGCTCCGCTGTTAGAGCAACCATTAAGGAATGCAAGAAAAAAGAGAAAATGCTGGATTAGTTTTAAAGCAGTTCTTTGATCTCTTGTGTTGGAAGGAGCTATTCCCATGTATGTATTTGGGAAATTAGGGGCGGTCCCGTGGCGTAGTGGTGAGCACTTCCGTCTCCGGCTCCTAGGTCGAGTCTCAGTACGGGCGGCCCCGGCAGTTAAATGCCACCCTGCCATCCGATCCCGTCAGATCTCGGATGCAAAGCAGGGTCAGCTCCAGTTAGTACTGAGTGCTGTAGACAGTCCTAAGGACCTCAGTGTCACTGTCCAAGCTTGCTCGGCCGTGGCAAATGAACCTTAGGACTTAAACGGTGGGGCCAGCTCTGCGCACGCTGTGCCTCACCTAAAAAAATCCACTGCGCAGGCTCGGAGGGCACACGTGGGGTGGGCCCTTCCCAAATCTTCGTTCGCGAAGATTGGCTATTATTTGGGAAATTGGAAGGCCAGCTTGCTGGGTGGTAAACTAACTTTGAAAGAAAAGTACTTAAAGAAATGGAGAATTTGAAAATTATATATGATGTAATATCTAACATCTTTAATAAGGACAGCTAGACGGAGTTTATGTGATATATGGTACTATGTCTGAGTAATAAAATGTATACTGTAATGACATCTTTGAAGCTTGAGAAAGCGGGAACTAGCTGAAAAATTATTAAATGAGTAAGGAGATGAAAAAATTAATGATTACAGATGAAAGGAAGTGATGAGATGGAGAAAATGGTTGTACATTGTTCATGAAGGTATAGTGTTGAACAGATAATGGTGTACATATGAAAGCAAGGGAAAGGAGGTTTAAACCCTCATATGGACTCTTTCCCAGGTATCCTTTGTTATTGGCTTCTTGTCCAGCTCCATGCATTTTCTATTTTAAGTAAAATGCCTGTGAAGTCCATAGTATGATACCCGCCCTGGTATTCACAGTTCTGAAAGCCTCTTGGAGATTTATTGCAGAAATTATTTCTTTTTGTGGTGCCTCACAGACACCATCTTGTAAATCAATCAAACCAGATCTCTCTGTTATCAATCAATGCCATGTTTGTTTAGCTAAACTCTGTCATTTCTGTCCCCATCACTCACTGGAGTAGATGTTATAGTTGTGTAATGCTGTTAAAGATTAAAAAAGCATCCAATGATTTATTTGGTTAAGTAGGCGTCTCATTGCTGGTATTCTTTGATGTTTATGTCTATTTTCCTGTGGTAAAGTAGCATATAGAACCACTTTGTAGTTAGGAAAAGATACAAATCCCTCCTACTTCAGATTGTAAGGCAAATAGAACAGTTTTATAGTTTTCCCTAATTCTTAGGTGTAGTCTTAATTTCTCTGTTTTCTGGGAAGAAAGGGAAAATCTTTCCAGTGTTTTATGACAGAATTCAGTAACTAAAGATGATGCTGCTGAGATGAATTGTCTGCTTACCATGTCTGATTAATTTTCCCCTATACCTTTCAAAAAGGAATGTAACTTTGGCATTTGGCTAGCCAAACCACAAATTAAAGACTCTGATAACCAACATATCCTGTTTTGTTTCAAAATCAATTAATGAACTGCCCAAATACTACTCTTAGCAGGCTAATACATGTTTTGTATGCCGTCATTCAGAAGGGAAATATTTTCATATATTTATATTTTTGAATTAAAGTACAAAAGTAAAGAAATACAAGGGATTTAAATTTTGGTATTAATTGAACTGAAGGATCACAAACTTACATAAAAATAATAATGCAATTTTTTAATTTAATTTCTTTAGGAACTCATACAGGGATGTGTAATGTAACTTTAAAGTCATGTGCTAGATACTGATTCTTCCATTCTGCAGTTATTGTTAGTCAAGAAGTTATGGGTAATAATAATAATTTTCAAATTATCGCAACCACAATTTTAATATATGGTTTCCAATTAGATATCCTAATGATGTGTTCTAATATATTTTATTACTATCATCTATTAACTTCTCTCATTCATTTATGAGGAATATGTTTAGATACAGTCTGTCATGAAATACAAAAAGAAAAGTTTATTTGTGTAAGAAACTGTAACTCACAGGAATCTCATTCACATACCTATGTCTTCAGACAGGTGGTACTGGATATGTAAGGACTGGTACATGAAGTGAGACTGAAAATTGTCTTCTGCTTGGTAGATAAATGAGTCTTATTCTGTTGATGGTCTATGCAAGTTTTACCTTGGTGGAAAAAGCATCTCAATTAAAGGATGTATGATTTGAGTTTAGTGCACTTACTATGTAGGTTAATGCTGGAAGATAAATACAGTATCCCAGAAGCCACTGCCAGCAAGTTTGGCAGAAAGTAGGGCAGCAAGGAAGGCAAAATGACCACAGATTTTCCAAGACCAAGATCATCTGTTATCACTGAATTCTATACTGGACATTGAAACTAGTCTTTCACAGTGTGTGTGGGGGGGGAGGGGGGAAGGAAAAAAGTCTTAAAACCTAAGAATAGCCTCCATGTTTTATAATTTGCATATCTCTTAAACTATTTTGCAGTTACATATCACTGAGAGAGAATGCTCTCTAGTTTTTGGAACTCTGGACCTAGAGGGGAAATCAGATACACAAGTTTAGCACAACAACTCATTTTTTTCATGCACATGTATATCTGTCTTTGAAGTCAGATGGGATAGCCTAAAGCTGGAAGTTTAGTATTTTCATTTTAATAGTTGCTAAACAAAAGGAACAAAAACAACACACCCCCCCCATGTATATATGAAAATTATTAGAAAATGTGTGATTTAAGTTTCCTTTAGAAACGTAAATGTCAGGGGGGAATAGCATAATTTTCTAGATTGCTTCCCAAATTGTCTGCTCGTAGATGTTGTATTATACAGTATGAACAGTTGTTTCTGTTTAATATTATGGAAGCATTTAGTGGACCTGAATATTCTGTGTCTGTGTTTTGTTACGTGCCCTGTGAACACTGAAAGAAAAAGTATCTTTGAATCCAGCTTTAAGTCTGCATTATCTTAATGTTTTGAGCAGTAAACTTTCTGTGAATACTGATATGAAAGAGATGAAAGATGTAGGTTCAGAAATCCTCTAATGCCACAAAATATCTCATTATGAGAACTGAAAGTTCCCAATTTCACTATTTTTTTTGTTCTTTTGCATTTGTGTATGCACATATGCATTCATACTGCAAATAGAAAAGCTGGACAGGAAAAGCAAAATGTCAAATATATTCATTCTTCCATATTTGTTTTGTTTTATTGTAGGTATGTATTTATGGGTGCAGGACAAACAACAAAGAGCAAGGATGAAATTTTTTGCTTTTACCTGTGCATATAAAGGAAAATGACGTGTCTTTTCCTGGAGCCACTAAAATTATCAGAATTTCGTCTTTCAATTGTCTGGGACACTGCGAAGACACCATTTAGTACATGGCATTAAAGTGTTCTCCAAGACAGCAGCGGTGTTGGACACCTGTGTGCTGAGAAAAAACAATTGAATGTAAGAACTGAAAAAGGGATAAACAGACATTAAAAGTGGAAGTAAATATTAATTATTTTTTCCTGAATCTCATGCTTGTTGTTTCAGATATTTTCTATCTTTGTGTAATACAAATAAATAATTTATTTTATAAAACTAATTTTTCTCACCCCTTTGAGGGTTTTGTGACAGAAAACAAATGCTTGAGGTCTTTGATGTATTTTCAGCATGTATCTTAAATGCTTCATCGCATTTTTCTGGCTTTTTTATACCGAACGTAGCAGCATGGGAAATACATTAGTAAATCTAGAATAGTAACTCATGGTTTTGGGGCTCCTGAGACATTTTTGCTTCAAGATAAACTGAATAGCCAAGAGCTAGAAATAAGAGAACTGTAAATTTAAACTTTTTGAAAATATGTAAGAAATTATTATTAGCTTACAATTACTAGAATAGTAATAGTAAAAAAAAATACAATAACTTAGAATAGCCTCTCTTTTAAGTGTCACTTTGTTATTGCTTTACAATCTATGATTAAAAATAAGAGATATCGGATACAATGGCAAGATCATACTGAACTACAAGTTCACAAGCAAGTGCTGAAATGCTTTGCCAAGTCATAATCGAATTGAGCACGTGCAAAAGGATGGACGTGTACAAACCCCCTTTTCATTAAGGATAATTGGTTTACATAATTATGAACTATCAAGGGGACAAGTAACTAGTTCAGTGGTGGGCAGAACAGATGGTTACTTCCCTGGAAATTGCGATAATAAAGGTGTTTAAAGGTTGGATATTCAAGTGCTACTCTCAGTGATGTTTCTATCTATGAGAAGTGGTATTTTTCTTACTCAAAATTATACAACTCTTCTTTTTATGCTTAGGGCATCATTTTCTACAAGGGCTCAAACTTAACAGCAGTGATAAAAAGCATTCTGTCAAATGAGTTGAACAAAAGTTCAGTGAGCCTGCAGCAAATAGATTTGTAGAGCACTGAAGCAGAATTGAAGAGAAATGGGTTCTTTTTCTTTACCTTGCAGTGTGATATCATAGAATCATAGAACATTTTGTGTTGGAAGAGACCTTAATTAAGACCATCTAGATGCAGGCTCCCTATCGTGGGCAGGGACACCTTCTAGTAGAACAGGTTGCTCAGAGGTCCGTCCAGCCTGGCCTTGAACACCTTCAGGGGTGGGGCATCCACAGCTTCTCTGGGCAACCTGTTCCAGTGTCTCACCACCCTCAGAATAATGAATTTCTTCCTAATATCTAATCAAAACCTGTTTTTCAGTTTGAAGCCATTCCTCCTTGTCCTGTCACTATGTGCCCTTGTAAAAGGTCTCTCTCCAGCTTTCTTGTTGGTCCCTTGTAAGTACTGAAATGTGGCATAAGGTCTCCTTGGAGCCTACTCTGCTCCAGGTTGAACAAACCCAACCATTTCAGCCTGTTGTCATAGGAGAGGTGCTCCAACCCTCTAGACATCTTTGTGGTCTCCTCTGGATTCAGCAAGTCCATGTTCTTCCTGTGCTGAGGACGCCAGAGTCAGATACAGTACTTCAGGTGGGGTCTCAAGAGCAGAGTAGAGTGGAAGAATCACCTCCCTTCATTCCCTACTTGAAGAAAGCCAGGAGATAGTTTTCTGCTTATGGCTGCTCATAATTTTTTATGAGCCAAGACTGGGCTAGATAATATTCTCTAGTTTATAAAAGCAAAGTAGGTTGAACTGTAAGTTATATAGTTTCAAAAAGGTGGACTGCTTTTCTCCATTGTTCAACAAGGTCTTGGAAGGGAAATGATCTGATAAATCTGTCACAGACAGCTTCCTTTGGGCTCCATCAATAATGCACTAATGACATTTTAAAGCTGCCATCTTTTCAATAGCTACTGAAAAAAAATAAGAGCATATGAAATTTGGGGCAGAGGGATCTTGCCTCTGTACTTGCAGATAATACACATCAACTTTAATAACTATATAATTATACCAAGGCGGGATTTATGTATCATACTGCATATCATATTATTTATGGAAAATGAAAAAAGACTGGTACTTCAGGGCTGCTCTCAAAGAGACCATCATCAATGTCCAAATATGCTTAGCCCCAGAGGGAAGAGGGGAACTGTTACAGCCTACTTAAATTTAGGCCTGTAAGTTTAAACTTCAGGTGCAGCAGCTAATCTGCTAGGAAGCCTTGTTTTTCTGCCTCTATGATTTTCCTGTGAACAGAGCATGATCAGGATGGCTTTCCAGTTTTGAAGTCGCATCCTGGGTCTTGTTTGAATTCATACAACACTATTCTTGTGTTAGGCAAGAACTAAAGCACAGGAATCAAATGTTTTGAAAGCCAGAAACATTTATGTATGGATCCAAGACATTTTACTGATCCTTTTGGATTTCAGTTAAGCTGTCTGTATAGTTATAAGCAATTTTAAAGCAGTAAATTAGAATAACTAAAAATGATGCCTGAAGCCTCTATTGTCTAGAGAAAATTGTAACTATGTTTAATCCAGATACAGGATCCTGATATAATATTTTACAAAAGTCTGAGAGAGGTGAAATCAATCATGAGAGTTGCAATCCCCACTCTTTGTCTGGGTCCTTTCTGACATGTCTGCAATGACACTGCAAATTGATCATGATTTATTATCCCATTGGAGTCTAAGCCACAGATCAATCTTGTGTTGGCTTATCTATATTTCAGTCATAAGGAGGTACAGGAAGCAGCTTTAGTGAAATTCTTATTCATCAGAAATAATTTTTGAAACTTGTAAATAAATGATGGACAGATTCAAGAATTAAAATAAAAAAGGGATACATTTAAGATTAAAACCAGATAGAAATCAGATAACTAGGCTCAAAACTGTGTTGCAAGACATCTGAACTTTCAAATGTTTATCCCAGGAGTGGATTCTGAGCTCATAATTATCTTCTGGTCATATCTTCAGTTTACAGCCCTTGTCAGGCACATACAGAAGCATGAAGCCTGGGAGCAGCCCCATGTGTTTCCTGTCAGCCAGATGTAGGTGAGTCCCAGTCCCTGTGGTCTGTTTTAGTTTAGAGGGAGGCTCTCTTCAGGCTTTGGATCCCTCTCCAAGGGGCAGACATGAAGCATTTAGGAGCATTATGGGGCTTGGAGGCAACTGCATCCTTCCTGGAAGGCACCCCTAACTGCTGGATAGTACTGTGGAATTAATACATATGTTGTGTTTATGACACAGAACTTTGCTTTTCTTCTTGTCTGTTCTAACATGTAAAACAGGGAGACAACATTACACATATTCTTTCTCAGTAAGACAGGATGGTGGAGCATTTTTAGCTTGAAAATGGCACTGACCCTTAGCTGATAGAAGAAAAATGTGTATGTGTCAGCATATTTATATGCATATATGTGTGCGTGTGTTTAACTGTTTGTGGTATATGTACTTTAAAAATAGCCCATATGTTTTATAATTCAAGACCAATTAAAATGTTTTGAAAATAATAGTATTACTTATGATAGCTGGTATTAGTCTGGTCTCCTCTCTATAATAACGGTACCAGTTAAATTACTACGATGAGGAAAGCAATCCATAAATATTGAAATAGCAGATGTGACTGAGGAAGTGGTTTTCAGTTCCAAGGCTATCACTTTGACTGATTGTAGTGACAGTAACGTTGCTGGAGGTTATAATTTTTAAATTAGACTTGAATTTAAAATAGAATGCTAGCTCCCTCTTTTGCGTCAGAATCTGTTATTTATCTCTGATACAAAAATGAACATGATCTGGAAAAGTACACATTACTTAGACTTAAATCCATGATTTTTAAGAGTAGTCTATCTAGAAATAGTTCCCATTAATTGACTTTATTGAATTTGTAATGCTCCAGATAATACGTCCTGAGGAACAGGGTGAAGCATTTATAGAACCATGACGTAAAATGGTGTGTGTAGTGGTTTCTATTTGTGTGTCTGAGCAGCTCTGCTCTCCACATTGTATTAGCAGGCCATGTCAAAGTGTCATCCGACATAATAAACTGATTTCCAAAGACCTCCTTTACCTGAGGCAGAGCCCTCTTGCTGTAGTGCTGGGACAGGAAAGTGATAAGACTCTATCTCATTAATTCTTGTACTCTTACTGTGGGTAACTTCCCAGAACTTGGCAACTCCTCTTCATTAGAAACACTATAAACCATTTGCTGTAATCTCTTTTTTGGATTTCATGGTGCCTTAGCAAATATTATGCATGTGGTGATAATCTGATATATTATTCAATATTGAATCATATCAGTATACTTTATATTTCCTTTTTTCCAATCTTTCAATCTGCACAAAAATAATACGGAGTTTCTTTCAAGGTTATAGCTAATTTGGTGTTGCTTTATCACTGGAAGTTTATAATGTCCACTTCATATTTCTCTTGTGTTTGACTTTAATTTCCTGTGGGTAAGGCAACCTAATGGTAAAAAAGAGGAGCCACAAAAGTGGTATACAAAACTTTGGATCCTGTACACTAAACATAAAAAGAATATACTTCAGTTTCTTAGCATCACCTGCATAGTGATTCAAAAATTACATACTCATTTTGGAAGAGATTCTAAAGCATGTTAGCATAGTGCTTTGATAGCTATTCTCAGCAATATCATAACTTCAATTTTCTGTATGCTGATCCTTTAGGAATATATATAGCTCCTGTTGACCACACCTAGTAGTGAGTATTTTAATTACTAATGGCTGTTTCTGAAAGTCTGTTTTGTACAGTAAATGTCAGAAACTGTGCCTTGCTAACATGTGTGACATAAATAAGAAAACATCTTCAGATCAAAATAGAATTTCAATATTTCTGATTGAAAATGTTTCTTCTTCATACTAATTTCATGTTCCTTTTATGTCCTTCTACTGTCATTAATGACCATTGGAGATGGCACAAAATGGGGTGAAATAACTGATGCACCAGAGGCTGTGCTCCCATTCAGAAGGACCTATACAGGCTGAAGAAATGAGCTGTCAGGAGCTTCATGAAGTTCAACAAATGAAAGTGCAAAGTTCTGCACCTCGGAGTGAACAACCCAAGGCACCCACACATGCTAGGGGCCATCCAATTGGAAAGTAGCTTTGAGAAAGGACTTAGAGGTCCTGGTAGTCTCCAACCTGAACATGATACACCAATCTACCCTTGCAGCAAAAAAGGCTAATGGTGTCCTGGGCTTCCTTAGGAGTGCTGCCAGTAAGTTGAGAGGCATGAGGTTTTTCCTTTGCTTAGCCCTGATGAGACCATATCTGGAGTGCTGCATCCAGTTCTAGGCTCTCTAGTACAAAAGAGACACGGACATATTGGAGAGAGTCCAGCAAAGGGCCACAAAAGTGGTGAGTGGTCTAGAACATTTATCATATTAGGAAAGGCTGAGAGAACTGGCACTGTTTAGCCTACCAAAGTCTTGGGGTGCTCTCACCATGTAAAATACATGAAGAGAAGGTGCAAAAGTGATTGTCAGGCTCTTAAGTGCTCAGTAACCAAACAAGAGGCAATTGTCACCACCTGAAGCAGAGAGGGCTCAAGATGAACGTCAGGAAATGCTTTTTCACTGTGAAGGTGACTGAGCACTGGCACAGGTTGCTCAAAGATATATGGAGTTTCTCTCTTTCGAGATATTCAAGAGCTGTCTGGACATGGTCCTCAGTAAGCTGTTCTAAATGGCTCTGCTTGAGAGGGGTTGTGAGCAAGATGACCTTTAGAGATCTGTTTCAATCTCCACCATTTTCTGATTCTATGACCTCTCATTTCTTCTTGTTTTAATTTTATATCACCTTTCATGCTTTGGTATACAGGAAGCAAAACCAGCTAGAGAGAATACTGCAAGACTATGTGCTTATTAATCTCAAAAATTTAGGTGAATTTTTCTAACTGTAACAGTCTACATTGGTGAAAATCTTTGCTTTAATATAGGAAAAGTCACAGAAAGGTAGAGTTTAATAAATGCTCTGACTTTATCAGTGGAATTTAGCCTGGCATTTTTTCCCTCTTGCACTGTGACCATTGCATGTATTTTCACATTGCTTTTCTTCAACAAACTGTTCCTACTAGGCACATACTGATTTAATCAAATCTTACAGCTGTAGCTGGGAAGTGTTCTGAATAATAATAAGGCTTTTATATTGAATATGACTTAATTTAGAAAATATTGCTGATGCAAGATGGCAGATTCATTAAACTGCATAATTGGTCAATGTGCTTATACTTCAGAAAACCCTATTTTTTAAAGTTAGATTACTTGTTTATTTAATAATCTTTTATACACATTGCTTTTTTTTGCGGTGTTGTTTGATGAACAGCTCTCGGGAATCAAAAAAATTAAACCAATGATCCAGAATTAGCTTCGTGACACAGGTGAAACTTACCCGTTGCGTGCCTTTCTGTAAGGAGAAGGTTATGGAACTTTTGCATGAAAATACAAGATTCCTTAAGTAAATTTGCCTTTGTAAGTTGCAAGGCACTATGGACTCTTTAGTTTATTGAAAAGACTTTTTGGTCATTTTCACTATGACCATTCAACTTGCTTGCTAGTATCCCTGTTTCACTAGTGTAGATAAATGCAATAGAAATAATTTTCGCTTTCTTCCTTCAAGAACGAGAGAAGGAAAGGAAAAAGGGACAGGTGCACAGTAAAGCAAGTTTGATCTTTTTGCCATACATACACTGAATTTACTTTAGCTTATTGGTACTTTTTGATGTTTAAGTAACCATATTTTTAAACTGCTGTTTCCTGTTGACTGAGACAGAACAACTGGTTCAGTCTTTCACGTGTTAGTAAAACAGTAGTGTAACCTTGGCACATACATTGTAGTGATAAACTTTTTCTTTGAAATTAAAACATAAACAAGCCTGCTTTCTATCAGATTTTGTTAATATTTTACTTTAGCTGTTACTATTAGATGTTGAAGAAGGAAATTATAGGAGTTTGCACCTAGTCTCTAACCCGTGGTTTAGTTGTCTGTAATAAGGAGTAACTATTCTCTTAATGTCATGTCATGCACCGAGCTAAATTGAAAAAAGATTAACCATGCTTGGTTCTCTGAGTAGACACTTTTTCCCTAAAATCCTACTGTGTTTATTCAAATTATGATCCTATTTCATGATATCACTGAAATATTTTCATTCAAAACTAAGTCTAAGTAATAAAATATTTGTCCTACCAGTCTACAAAACAAATCTTTGGGTATTGTACCTGCTCAAGCATTAAGCATCCAGTACAGGATAAAGGATGACAGGGCTTCCAGGCTGTCTGCAGCACATGTAAATGAAACACACTCACAGAATCACAGAATATGCTGAGTTGGAAGGGCCCACCATAAGGATCATCAAGTCCAACTGAGCCTTGCACAGGACCAAACCCAAGAGTCACACCATGTACCTGAGGGTATCATTGAAATGATTCTTGAACTCTGGCAGGCTTGATGCTTCCCTGAGGAGCCTGTTCCAATACCCAGACACCATCCATGTGAAGAACCTTTCCTAATATCCAACATAAACCTCCCCTGACACAACTTCAGGCCATTCCCTCAGGTCTTGTCACTGGTCACCACAGAGAAGCGATCAGTGCCTGCTCCTCCTCTTCCTCTTGTGAGGAAGTTGTAGACTGCAATGATGTCTTCCCTCAGTCTCCATTTCTGGCAGAACATAGAGGTAAAAGTTGAATTGGATGAAAAAGTTCTTTGATTTGCATTAACAAGTTGTAACTTATTGTTGGGGTTGGTTTTGTTTTGTTTTGTTTCAAAAGGATTTTTATTTTTTTTTCTCCTGATAGAATCTCTGCTTATTTTGGGCACAAATTCAAATTTCATAATATTAATCCATACCTCCTATTTTCACAGAAAACAATGAACCAAGTGGGGAACATATCAGAATTTCACTGTTATTCTTCCTGCTATATATCTCTTTACAGTTTTAGAAAATGATCATTCTTGTTTATAACAGAGAGAAGAAATTAGTAGATTTTGTTTCAGCTGAGTTTTTTCTATAATTTAGGAAAATAAATATTTAAACAAATTATTATTTAATCCTATATTATTTCAGTAAAAGTATGTGAGACTCAGAGTAGAGTTGTCTGAAGTATTCTTGTGATATTTGAGTTCTCTTGCCCCTTTTTCTATAGTATCGCTTTATAATATCCCACCTGCATTTGTGTCTGCATGATTGCCTTTCCAAACTCCAATACTGATATGAAATTTTACAAGTTCTCAAAGTTAAAGAATTTCCTTTATTTTTATAATAGAAGTCTCTAAATAATAGAGCGCAATTGCTCAATTAAAAATCAACAAAAGCATGAAAGTCATATTGGGTAAGGAAAACTGAGGCATTCAATCTTTGTTGAAGAAATGAATTTATGAAGATTAATTTGTTTTGAAAAGACATATATTTTCACTAAATGCTATTTCTGGAACATGTTTGGACTTTTCTGAACTGAAGGTTTTATTTGTGCAAAATATAATTCCACAGGACCAACAAATCAAATTCTGTCAGTGACAGATAGTGCTTAGTAGTGTATCCAAATACAAAACTTACACTAGTTATTTAGTTGCTAAAAACCTTAAAATTTAATCTGCAATCATTTTAATAAAGAAGATGGAAATTTAAGATTGGTATGCATGACTTGTTCAAATTCACTTTAGTGTATCACAGAGGAAAATGCAGTCTAAAGAAAATGAAGTGTTTTGTGGAAGTGTGAAAAAATTATTTTTATAAAACTAATAAAATCAAGGACAAATAATTAATAGGCTTCTTTAGGAAAATTTCCAGGCAATATCTGGAGTTTATTGGTAATTTTATGACTAAGGGTGCCTCATGTTTTGAATATCACTCTTTAGTGTCTGAACCATTCTATACTGTTAAGAAAAGTGAAATTAAGCAGTTTAAGACCTATACCAATAGAGTTATCAGGTATGGCCTCTAAGGAAACCATCTCTTTAAATAAAACTCTCCCTTGTTATTGTTTTACGCTTTGTGGCTGCAAGGATTGTGGCATACAGTACCCCTGAAATTGTTCCATGTACCACTTTTTAATGAAAAAATAATAGCAGAGGTGCCATGTTTTCTCTACAGAAATTATCTTCATTACTCAGTATTTGCAAAGCTCTAATAGCATTGAAAATCAGCTTTTGTAATGAGTATGTTCAATCTTCTTTCTTCTCTGTCATTTAGTCCGTGCATGATGGCAGACACACTGTTTACCCATACCCTTGGGTTTGTAGTCGTTACTCTTTTCTGCTATTTTAAGTTTGCAAGAGGTAGTGAAGGATAAGTTGCAGGTAGCTGAGAGGTCAGACACTTGGGGTCATTTCTCTCTTGTCCCTTCTCAAAATGTTACTCCTCTAACCTTTCTTCCATTTCAGCTGTAGTTATGGATAAGTAATTTGATAAATAATAAATCAATTCTGTAATATTAAAAGTGTAAGGTACCTGAGCATTTCTTTTTGCTTTTCAGATTCTAAAATTCCCACTTTTTATGTCTATTTGTCCAATTTCACTTTAGCAGTTGCTTTGTTGGAGTTAGGTATGTGCTCACCATCCTTACATAGGAGATAAGAAACCTGAATAAAGATAACATTGGGGTTTCTTTTCGTAGTGATAAGAGGATTTTGTACAGAAATTCAGGAAAGCTAAAACAGCAAAACTTTAAATTCAGAAGATTATGTGAAACATGATTTTTATTTATTGGAACATATATAATTTTTACCAATATGATCCACCCACACCTTGAAGGCATGTGCCACTGGTATTTTCAGAGGTTTACCTCAGATCCTAATAATCACATCTATGTACTAGTTTTGCCTATGTCAGCATTATGAGATAAAAATAGATACAGCGATTCTGTTACATGGTAAATGAGTCAATAAGCTACAGGCACTTCTGTTTCTTTATAAACCAGCAAATATATCTGGTTTGCACTCCTTACATGAGAAGTTTTCAGAATAGCAGAGAGGCACAAAGCAATGAGAATGGGGTTTCAGAGGTTTGAACAATTTCTTTTATTTCAGTGTACAATGGGTTTATTTTCAATTTCATGTATTTCACTTAGAGAGCTCAGGGCTGTCCATCTTGTCAGTTTTAAAAATAAGGCTCTGTTTCAAAGGTTGCTTTTGACAAGCGGATGTCTGTTACCAGACTTGCACTTCCTGCTTTGGAAGGATGATTAACTGCCTCCTACTTACCTACATACATTCCTCAACTCAGATTAGTAAGTCTAGACAAGAATTCTAAAATTACTTTTTCTTTCTAAATTTCACTTGAAAACTTTAATATACACTCTGTTCCTCAAAATTAATTACTACTTTGTGAATAGCAGAATACTGAATAAATGACCAGATGTACTTTAGTGATTTAGTTGTGTGAAAATATTTAGAAAGAAAAGTGTCTATTAGTTCATTATTGTTTTGAAAAGAGGCCATTAAAATCTAATACATCTTCTAAAATCTTATATAATTTTTTTCAGCATACTCAACAACCTGTCAATTATAGACAATGGAGATGGAATCTCCTCATTAGCTGCTGACTTTAGAGAGTTGTTTTCTTTGAATATGTGTCATAAATCCTGGGTTTTTTTCAGTAGATTTAGGAAAAAGACTTACTGAGATAAAAAAAAAATGCAGAATTCATATTTGTCTACTTTTTTGGTCTTAGAAAAATGCTTTTTCTTTTTGAGATTGTTAAAATTAAGCCTTCAAGATAATACTCTCATAGACAAAATACGTTATTGTATCCTCTGAAGCATTATTTTTAAAAAATAGATCCCTATACATAAATATTCATTACAAGTCAGGATTAAAATGGAACAGAATCTACACTAGCAGATCTCCTAACATTAAGTGCATATTCTGGTAAAAACTACCATGTGTAGTTAATTTATACACAGTCTTCCAAATTTGCTGCAGCACCTGACTAGACAAACTACAGCCTCACTGAAACAAAGAGTTGTCTTTTTGATTTAAAAGTATTGAGAAAGGTTTCTCTGGAAGACTTATACTGTTTTACCTCATTATCTTGTGCCATTTATGACATGAATAGTGTAAACTCTGTACAAGATTTTCTGGATTGAATATTTCTGAATTGAATACAAGTGGGGAGTGAAGTGAGAGCAATAAGAAACAGAATCTGTAGACTGCTGAAAGGTTTCTGAAGCTGAGTTTCACCTTTACATTAGGCAACAAAGCAATCAATACTGTGGATAAAATGGACTGAACATCTTGCTTTTCCTCCCAAGAACTTTATAGTTGTTATATTGCCTCTGAGTGGCCCAGATTTGTTTCTTTTAAATCTAGTAGGCATCTAATCTCTTGAACTAAATTACCCCAAGAACTTATAAAATCTTCTGAAGTCATGTACCACATTCTCATATGAAGGAAAGCAACAGAGAAGGACATAAGGTATAATATCAAATACTGTAACAGTGCTTTTTGTTACCTCAGGAAAAACCTTTCCTTCCCTTCTCCAAAAATATGAAAAGTGGACACAAGTAAAGGGCATCGACAGTCTCTCTGGTGTGAGGTTTCCTCTGGTGCCCAGTTAATGTCTCCTCATATGCTCAGAATTAGAATGAATTGTGAATTCATTTGCGTTTCTGCCTGAGAGTATATCTCACTTGCATATAAACACATGCACAAGCCAATGTGCACCTGACTGGATGTAGACCCATTGGTTTAACGCTGCACTGCTATAAGTTTTTTCAAAAGCAATAAATATAGACTTTTTAAAAAACCCCTTATCATAATACCAAATCTGTTCTCCCTAAGATTCATTAGTGGAGATGAGTATTTTCAAATTATCTTGATTTTGTGGAAATCTGAATTTATTTGACGTGGGTAACATTTTAAATGTTGTTATAGCTAACAAGTATATTATATTTTCAGATATAACTATTTAAAAAAAAAAAGTTACAGGTAATAAGGAAACAGATGGTTTTCGATGACTACAACCTGTTATCTTTGAAGCTTGTTTTCTCAAGGCATGCAATCCTTTTTTTCAAGTAAATAACTGTTCTGAGTTCAGCAACTAATGCGAATACCAGCCACAATATTTATCTTACCATTTTATTACAGGATCAGTTTTTAAATTTAAAGTTTTCAGTCAGATACTGCAATAACATCCAAAAAACCCACTGCCAAGTACTTCATTTATGAATTTTTCATTAGCACAGCAATAGCAGAAGCTATTTATTCTCTTACTTATTTGGATTCTCAACTAAAATTAAAAACAAACCAAAGAACAAAACTAGAAGCAAGTATAAATTCACTTCAACAAACTGTGACACTGAAAAAATAAAACTACAATAACAAAATGATAGGTAAGATGTTCAAAGTGAAATTATCTGTCTTTGCATTCTGCTAATTAGGTATTCTATTCAGTAATTGTCATAGTATAAGAGCAATGGCACTTCAGCTTGGAAAGAGATGACCGAGAGGAGATATAACAAAGACTGAAATAAAAAAAGGGGGGGCTTACACAGAGAATATATTGATTGCTTCTTAAAATCAAAGAGCTAGTTGTGACCAAAGATGATACCAGGCAGAAGATTTTAAGTAAACAGTATGAACTATTTTGAAAAATGTATACTTACAGTGTGGAGCTCATTTGTAATGCTATGATGGTTGAAAGAATAAATGGGAATAGTAAATGGCTCAAGCAAACCTAATTAACCAGGGTAGGCCAGGCACAGCCATAGTCTTATTTCTGGAAAAAGAAAGAACACAGAGGTGGACAAATATTTCTGTATTTTTCCTATTTCATAGGCTTGCAGTTATTTGCTACTGGCTTCCTTCAGAAACAAGACATGAAAATATTTGGACATCTCATTACAGCTGTTGCACTACCTAGGAAATAAGAAACTAGAACTAGTCTGTCCAAACTTAAACAGTTTTTATACAGTGAGGGATAACAGGACTAGGTTCCTTTGGCTTCTGAGGGAGACAATGGGCTTGAAAGTCATACAGAGGTGTAATGCTATTGATGAGATAGAAAAAAAAAGTTTTTCATCTGATTCTGTAAAGGATGGCACAGTGAGTAAATCAGGCCTTATTTTTGATCCCCTTTGGCAGCTATTACATAACAGTTAATCTTAAAACAAATGGAGATGTTAAATCAGGCTTCAGAAATATATGAAAACATTCTTGAAATGCCTTCTATGTGCTTGTCTATCTGGTTTAGGACAAGATTTGTCCACCCATAGTGGACAATATGAGAACAGAGTGGCATAAAATAATAAATAATAAATTAGAGAACATTCCAGTAATAAAATGATGTAGTAGAAAATAAATATTTAAAAAAAAAAATCAGGAAGAAACAATTTGGATCACATCAAAAAAGCCTGTGTGAAAGAAAACCACAGAATTAAAGTAACTGAAGGTTTTCTAAAGCAGCAAAGCTTATTCTGAAAAACCAATTATCTGCATGATAAAGTATATGAATTATATAATTCATTGAGTATAGTCTCTAGTCACATTAAGGATTTAGTATAATGAGCATTTTCTTATGGTGAGAACAGCCAAATCCTGAAATAGGATTGTGTAGAAATGTCATGTAATTCCAGTGACAGATGCACTTCAAAATCACATATGACAAATGTTTGCAATGGTGCATTTAGACTTGATGCTTGTTTGCAGGAATGGGATCTTTCCTATTCCCTTTCAACTATATTATTCAAAATTTCTATTATTCTATGATTTAATGAGAGTATCTGACATTTACTCAGCTTCAGTATTACACAGAGCCAGATTCCAAAAAAGGACTTTGCTAAAGGTTACATAACAGAACCAAACCCTCTCAATCCCAAGTGAAGAGCCTGAAAATCCTAATTAACAGCTGGCAAGTCCTTCAAACACATAACCACGATAGTGCTCTTGAGGATCACATAGGTTTCTGGAGAACCATGAGGTCCTTATCCTCATGTGCTGGAAATTTAGGCAGCTGTACAGGCATCACAGTAGAGGCAGACAAGTAACAGAAGCGTGGCAGAGAGAGACACTAGCAAGCTGCAAGTTAAAGATAGTCTAAGTCACTGTTGGCAAAGTAGTCATAGAATAAGGGATTTTTGTGCAGCCAGTTTACCTTGCTACCCAGACAGTGCACAGGAACAAAAGTGCTGCAACAATGTTGTCAGACTTGACATGACAGAGTATCATTTACCTCCCCATAAGACAAATCTGAATCTGGAAACTGAGTAATTCTTCATCTCTCTCACTTGAAAAACTCACACAAGCAAATGTGCTCTGAAAATATCTATTCTGGAGTCTCTGATCTTGGCTCATAATACACTACAGGAATCTGACTTCAAGTCCAGGAGTACACAGTGCCTCTTGCCTATTTGTACACACTTTGGATCACCCTTCTGGTATGTGCAAAAGCTAAGAAAAGCAAGTCTACACAGACATTTCCCTTCTTTTTAAAAAATGTAGAGATTTCTGACTATTATCCTCTCACTCCAAAAAGCCCCTTAGCTTGCAGGAGACTGGGTAGAATATTGTTTGTCTCTGAAGGCTTCAAACCCACATCTCCACCTCCCTGGGTAGTGTTGTACCTTCAGATCATACACTAGTACTCTAAAGTATCGCTTTTGAAGTACCTCTTCAGCAGCGTAGGGAAGCAAAAAAAATCTTGACTTTATTGACTAGTTGAGGGAATTCTGTTGTCGTCTGTGTGTTTCAAGGACACGAGGATTGATTAGTGAAGAACTGGAGAAAGAAATCAGTTTCAAATACCAGGTCTCTGCAGAAGTGCCTGGCTCAGTGCTGCAAGTGTTGCCCAATACGTTAAGTTGATGCTTATGTTTATTCTGAAGCACTAAGTAAGAAATTTCAACAATAAGGCAGATATAATAATTGTGCTCAACTTGTTTTTATGTTCTATATCTGAATCTTGGCAAGTCATTGCTGAACATACTTGTTATGTTTCCCTGAGACACCTCGCTAAATAAACAAAGTAGGGAGCCAATGCACTTGGCGCAAAACTCTGGAGTCAGCTGTGGTACCCAGGCATGTAGGAACATAGGCAGTATTTACTCAACTGTCATTGTTACCGGGTTTTATGCATATAGCTCATAGTCCACAACTGGTGGGCTTATTTTTTTTATGCTGTGCTTTCCATGTAAAATATAGTTTCTATCTGTAGAATCAGTTTCAGTGGGACTTCTCACCTTCCTTCAGGTGAACACTGACCAAGACCATGGACTGGGTCTGTAAATAATTAGTCCTTGAAGTGGACCTTATCCTACCCTTTCATTATGTTCCTGAGTGCTGCCTAGTGATACTGCTCTCCTCTGGGGAAGCAAATATAGAGTAAATAAACCTCAAATAATGCTATGTTTATTTAAAAGGCATATTAAAGTTTCACAAGCTTTCTTTTCTGATTTTTGTTGAAACACCTATATTTCCTTCATAAATAAGTCAATGTTTCACTGCTCGCTATTCCAATACTTCTAATTGATTATTTCAATTAATTCAAATTCTGACATGGGAAGAAATTATGTGAATTTAACTTGGCACTAGAAAAAAAATCCTTACAGTCAGATCCAGCAAGTTAGAATAGTCTTTTAATAGAAGAAACAAATCTCTGTATCTTCAGTCTCTTGAAATGATACTAGGCAAAATGTTCCATCACTGCATTGACTGTTTATATAACAGGTTTGCTTAATTTGTCTGTTCTTCCTGTTGACCCTATGGTTTTCTGAGAAATCTTTCTGTAATACATTTCAAGGAATGGCTTGTTTTCAGATTAAAAATAGAGAGCCTTGAATGTCTCAATTATATCTATTAGTTGCAGCATAAATTCAGTATTCTAAATTCCACAGGCATTTTTAGTGTAATTGGGTAAATCTTTCTAACAGATTCTTGGTTTCCTTTTTTTTTTGATTCAATGTCTGTAAGACAAAGTTTCCATCAGTGCATCCGTGGAGACAAATTATTTGCACTAAATTTTCTAGTATCCCATTATAATAGTTTGTAAACATTTGGGTGGGATTTTTTCTACATTATATTTTTAAGAGGACTGTCTGTTTGTCTTTTCAATTGTAGGGAATATAATCATATAATCTATGGTAATATGAGATCTTCACCAATAGACGCAAGAAGTAGGAGATGGTGAGCCCACAGGTGGATTCCTGTGCTCATCAGATCCAGTAAAAAGCTTCCACATATAAAATCCATGGGCCTGATTTGTTTACTTGTTTATTTCCACTACTATTTGTTGTGTTACATTGATGCTATCAGTCAAAATCAAATCTTCCCCTCAAAGGACATAGGACTGTATAATAAGTTAGGCTGGAAGGGACCTTTGGATATTCTCTCAAGTTATTGCTTTAAGGCAGGGCCAGCTTTACATTAGACCAGGGCCTAATGTTGCACTAATTCTAATGTGTCAAAAAGGTGACAGAGGCAAGTCATAACAAAAGGCCTGAAACTTTTCACTTGCTACCTATGCTTTTTCTAAGTCACAAACTTTATCTTTTCTTTAAAGAAGCACAAACTCCACATGGCCTTACTGGAAGGCCTTGCAAGTAATCTTTCCCATCAATTCTGAGGCCTGACTGTCTTGGTTTGAGGAGAAAAACCAAAAATGTTTACCCACAAGCGGGGGAGGGGGCCTCCTCCACAATAATCACGCCACTCTTAATCAAATTTAGAAGAAGGAACTTTAATACAAGAAGGATAACTGTTCTTAACTGCTATATATATATATATATATATATATTTATGTAAACAGACCAGAGCAAACCGCTTCCCCAACAAGAGAAAAACAAACAACCAAACAACCAACCAAGCAAAAAGGTTATACTTATGACAGTATCAGTGTTACAGTCCGAGGCAGCCTGCAGTCAGCAGTGAGGCGCAGTCCGGGCAGGTAGGCAGGAGCCAG
>VWZD01009315.1:60005-109443 GCA_013396695.1 Sakesphorus luctuosus | reverse complement strand
CTTTGGCTAAGGCATTGGGCAAGTACAACTGCCCCTTATCACACTGGAATTTCAGTTTGAGACAGAGGGATGTTTGTGCTTCTGGCTCCTTCCTAGGTCTCTGCATCTTGCTTAGACTCAGTGATGGCTCATCTCTGTGCCAGGTGATGCCGGGATGACCCTGGCTGGATGCAAAGTGCCCTCCCAGCCACTTGCTCGCTGCCCCTCATCCGGCATGTGGAGAGAATCACAAATGCCAAAGGAAGAGTATGCAAGTTTGTCCAGGTGGAAACCGTTTTCTGAAGTTCAGACAGTAAAAAGAAAGAAAACCAAGACCCACCTATGAGAGGCAAAACAGTCACTCATTTCTTCCCATCACTGGCCAATACCCAGCCAGTCTCCATACAATGGCTACTGGGGAAAAAATGTACCTCCTCCCCTCTCCCTCAGTGCAGAAGGAAGCATGATGTTCTGTGGTATGGAGTGTCTCCTTTGGGCCAGTTGTGCTGGCTGTGTCGCTGATGGACCTTGTGACTACCCCCTCCCTCTCCTTGACTGGCAGAAGGAGAAAGAGAGAAGGCCTGGATGCTGTGCTAGCATTCCTCAGCAATCCCTAAAGCACTTGTTTGCCAGCAACAATGTCTCAGACCCACATCTTTCTCTCTGGAGACATTCAAAACCGACCTGGATATGTTCCTGTATAACCTACTCTAGTGGAAGAGGAACCTGCCTCTTGGAAGCGGCAATGAACCTGATGACGTCCAGAAGTCCCTTTGCAAATCTAACAATTCTTGGATTTTGGGAGCAGTAGGTCACATATCAGGAAACCTTACCAGGCTGTGAGGAGCTCAGCCAAGTTGAGGACACAGTCGAGGAGGGAGAAGGAGCAGGTGAGGGCAGGGTGCTGGTTTTGGCTGTGGTGGGTGCAGAGGACTCTGTTGCAGGTTGCTCGTGTGGAGTACTTGGTGTGGGGGAAGAGGGCCTGGACCTGAGGGTGGTAGGTGTAGGCCTGGGGCTGGTGCTTGGAGCTGCAGTGGAGGACAGTGTGGAGGTGGCAGCAGACGGCAGGCGAGTGCTGAGTGGGCTGGTGGGGGCAGGCGGAGAGCTGGGATTAGGGGATGTTGTTGCCGGAGGGAGTTCTGTGCTGCTCGGTGGGCTGGTCTGTGTGGAGACAGAGGTCTTGGAGGTGCTGCTGATGGAGGTGGTGGCCGTGGTCTTCTGTGTGGTGAGAGGTGGCACAATGTGTGGCACAGTTGACTTTTCATGGGTGAAGGCTGCTGGGAGGAAAGCACAGGTCAGTTGTCTGTTGCTGATTTGATGGCAAGTTAGGTGAAGTTGACAGTTCTGGGTTGGAGGCTTTGTCCTATGTTATGGGCCAGGATGGGAGACTTTGACCCTACTAATTTTGGTTTGGTGGCTTTTTTTTAAATATTGAATGAACGTGTCATCCTTTTCTGTTATCCTTATTATGTTCCATCAAATTCTTTTGGTTTTGATAATTAGTTGGTGCTGACCATTTTGAAGATGGACCTCTAGCAAGTTATTTCTTAACTCTTTCTTCCCTAACTATTGAGTGAGGAAACAGTATCCCTACTTCCATTCACAATTTCACCTGTTTACTGGTAGTTTAGAATTCACTTGCTGCAGACTGCTGGTAAGGATCCGTGGGAGTGCTGTGGCTACTGAAGGGACATGGATGACTCTTGTCTCTCTGAGGACCTGAGCACCCACTTGTTACTACTTTACTAGTTGGTGTTTTAGCTCTGGTTGACTCCCTTGCTATAAAGAAAAGGATGAGAGAAAACATTAGTTTAGTCTTGGGAACGATTGCAGGCAAAGCATGGTGTGGTGTCTCCTCAAAAGAGGATCAACACTAAGACACCTTGGGCCCGTAGATCCCAGTGGGTTTAAGTGAGAGAACTTTTGCCTGGAGTTGAGCGTACACTTTCTTGGCCACCCTCCACTGTTGACTCTTTTGCACTCAAGGTCAGCATTGGTCAATGAGATTGTATTTCTTGAATCCCACTTTTCATGGGTGTGCCAGGGCCTGGGCATCCTTTGGCTGGCTGGGATGCTTTGGGTTATGGCTCTCCCCCAATTGTCCTCATTGGTAAACTGAGGATGTATTTCCAGTTTCAGTGCCTTTTGCTCTCCAATGCCCCACTGTGCACTCAGGGCTGTACTACAAGAAGAGGGAGGCGGATATTAGCTTGTGTGTGATTGACACTAACAGGACAGGAACTCATGGATGTCTGTACCCTAATAAAGGCCTCTGCTGCAGAACCAAACCCCTGAAGTGGCAAATAAGGAGGATGCAGTCAGGGTCACGTGTGGGTCAGTCCCAGGACCTGTGGTGTTCCATGGCAATGGCAATAGGAATTGAGAATGAATACCAAAACTGAGTCCTGTGTGGGACATGCTGCCTGGGACAGAATGGTGGGAGATAGAAGGAGCAGACAGAGCATCAGGAATGGCAGGAGGGAGCCTTACCAGGATGTGATGTCAAGAACACAGTTGAGGAGAGGGAAGAAGCAGATAAGGTTGAGGAGGCAGGCAAAGAGCTCGGGCTTGGAGACATCCCTGTCAGTGGAACTCCTGGGCTGGTGGCAGGGCTGGTCTGTCTCGGGGCAGAGGTGCTGCTGGTGGATGTGCCAGGGGTGGTCTGTGTCTGCGTGACAAGATGCTGCACAGGCTGTGTCAGTGTTGTTCTTAAGTGGGTGACAACTACAGAGAGAAAAGTAGAAGTTGATTTGTGGTGGCAGAACAAGAAGGGAAGGCAAAGGAGGTAGGCAACTCCCAGGCAGAACCCCCAGGGTAGAAGTAGGAGTAAGAAAGGTAGAACTAGACCCCATTGAGCCTTTCTGGGCAAGAGGGAGAAATAGGCCAGTGCCTCCCCCTTCAAAAAATATGGGGAAACACTGGGCCTGAAGGGTGCCCTTGGACAATTCAGCACCCCTTGCCTTTTTCTGGAGCTCCTGAGAAAAGAACCTCTCTTCACATGTGTATCTCCTCTCCTAGGCATTCCAGACTGGGCAAGAACATCACATGAAATAGCTGGGGTAAGTAAAGCAGAGTCTTAGTCCTAGGGCATCTCTCTTCTCCTTACCTTCTGGGTGGTGCAGAGTGGTTGCTTGGGTTCCCTCACTCTCTGTAAAGAAATTAGGAATGACTATTAGTAATGGCTGGAAAGGTTCCTAGAGGAAGCTGTAATCACTGGCACAAGAAGACCCAGATGGATGCAACCTGACAATACTTTGTGGGAGACACATGAATTAGGAAAGAGAGTACACCTGCCCTCTCACTAAAGCAGACTTCCCACCACACACTGTCCCAGCCTCTGGGGTGTCAGTTGCTAACCTAGTAATTCATGCTGCCATATAGCCTCAGAGGAGACTGTCTTTGTTGGTATATTGAGTGTCAGATATAATAAAAAATAATTCCTTTTATTTAATATTTATTGTTGGGAGTATTTGTTACACTGGGTGGGGGAAATACATATTCTATGGACTGTGGCTTTTCAAGAACTTGCTTCGAAGCCCGCAGAGATTTTGTCTAAAATTTGAGGAAGTGTCAGAATAGAAATAGTAGGTTTAAGATCATATTTGGATGTCAGGTGCTTGTTCTTTTGGCAAGATAAATTTCCATTTTAATCTTGCTTTTTCAGTTATCTATGTCCTTTCCTATCTATTTGCAATGTTAAGAGCACTAGTAAGAATGCTTGGGTTTTTTAAAAGGACTACATTGACTTATGTCTTGTGAGTGATGGTTTCACCTGACAGATATCAGAAAGTGATATTTACCAGCTGTTGTTAGTTTAGGCTTGCTGAAAGTTGTGCTTTGAGGTATGGTTTGAGTAGGCAACGAGGAGTTTGTCATTTCCTTTTTGACAGTGGTCTTGAAGGCTGGTGAGGTGAACCTTCCTTGTTCTGCCTCTGTTGAAGCAGTGGTTGATGAGGCAACAAATGAGGACTTTGGTGCAGTGGTCATGGTTCTTTTTGTTGAGGTAGTTATGAAAGGGGTAGTGATGGTTGTTGTCATGTTCGGTGTAGTGGAAATGGATGTTGTATGTTCTTTTAAAGTAAAGGTAAATAGTATTGTGTTATTAATCAATTCACAGAATAATGAAAAATAGGTAAATTATGAAGAAGCTACCTATATTTTAGAGACTGTTTTTCACCCTGATCTTTTGAATATTTTCAACATCATTGTTGTACTCATGTTCTTATAAGCTTGTCAAATATTTCTGTACTTAAACTTGTTTTCTATTGTCTCATGTCTGTCTTTGTTTTTGTTTTCTGTATTTTTCCTGTACTAGATTTTTTTTAAAATATAATTTTTCTAAGAAGTCAGCTTTATTGTCATCTATTGACTAAAGTCTGTATGGGTTTTGCCCAAATCAAAATTTCACTGGCTACTGTTATGTTCCAAATCAGCCACAGTTTCAGCTTTCTGTAATTCATATTGTACACTTAAGTAACATCACACTATAGGACTTTCCTTGTCCCAGTGCACAAATTACCTGCCACAAGGTCAGCTTTTGAAGCTGTATTTTGACTCCTTTGGGACCTCTTTTTACCTCTGCTTTCTCTGATAGCCGGGGTCGAAGATGCTTTGTTAGTTGAAGTGCATATTGGTGTGAGGCTAAAGGAGTCTTCACAAGCCATAGAATCAGAAAGTAATTTATGTTGGCAGAGTCATCCTCCTGAGAGCAGGACTCTAAAAGGCTAGACAAAGCTGCTACACTAATGCCTGTGTGACTCTGCTTTGGGCTTGCTTACATTATTCAGAGTTAATAGTTTGGGTGCACCCTGAATATGACTGCATAACTGAACCAGCTGTGGGAAAGAGACTGAAGCAGAGATAATAAATTCATCTGGATATTGGCTGGCTCACTGCTTATAGAACTTCTAATGTGCTTCTCAAAAGAGTCACAGAAGTGAATTTGGTTATTTTTTAACCTAGTGTCTATACCCTTTATCTATCCATGCAGTTTTGATCTACACTTGTGAACATTGCTGGTTTACAAATGCCTTTCTGGAAACCTGCTTTGCCTGCTTCATGATTTGGAGTCTAATGCTTGGATGCTGTACGAGCTTGTAATGCTTTCCTAGGAAACAGTATCTCAACTATGTATAGAATGAGCTTACTACAATATTTTTTAGACAGTAACACTGAAAACCTACCAGTTGTTGACTTTATTGTGACAAGATGCTGTACGGGGGAAGTTCTTGGAACTGTAATTTTTGCAGTTACTGTTGGGTTTGTAGTCTCTGTTGATACAGTAGTTGCAGAAGAAGTACTAGGTACTGTCGGTAGGGTGCTTGTGGTAGAGCTTCTTGTTACTTTAGGTTGCACTGTTGTTACTAAGAGAAAAAAAATCAAAATGAAAGGATAAGAAATAGTCCTCAATAATCTATTTATAATGTACCTATATGAATTGAATTTTTTAAATGTAAAACCATTCCTTTTATAACTATTAGCAGTAACAACTATTAAAAGCCATTCCTTTTAGATAAAGCCTTTGAGAGCAATTATCCATCCCTTCCTTTGCTCTTATGTGCAGAGAATACACTAAACAGGTATTCTTGAAGAAGGGTTATACCTTTTCCTCCATTTTAAAGTGAATTTGTGCATATCAGCAGAGATGGAATAGCATTTTATTATTTACACAACCCATGGAGCAATATTTTTCAATACTGTCTGTCTTCAGGGAAATTAATAGAATTTCTAATGAATTTAAGATCATTGTATATAGATTCCTTTTCTGAATCAGGCTATAGGGATTTGTATAGTCAGTCATACATTCCCATGAAGACTTTTTAAATTGTTGAAGTGTTATATGGCCAGTCACTCTGTGCAGGGACATCTCCACCTAGATCAGGTTGCTCAAAGCCCCACCTAGCCTGATCTTCAATACTTCCAGGGATGGCCCACAGCCTCTCTGGGCAACCTCTTCCAGTGTTTTACACCCTCATAATAAACAATTTCTTGCTTATATCTACTCTGAATCTACTCTCTTCTAGTTTAAAATCATTACCCCTTGTCCCATCATAACAGTACCTACTAAAAGGTCTGTCCCCAGCTTTCCTACAAGCCTTGCTCAAGTACTGAAAGGCTGCAGTGAAGTCTCCCTGGAGCCTTCTCTTCCTCAGGCTGAACAACCCCAGGTCTCTCAGCCTTTCCTCACAGGAAAAGTGTTCCAGCCCTCTGATCATCTTTGTGACACTCCTCTGTCTTGAACTGAGGGCTCCAGAGCTCGATGCACTGAATCACATGGGCTCTCATTAGAGTAGGGGGGCAGAGTCACCCCCCTTCGCCTGCTGGCCTTACTACTTTTGATGCAGCCCAGGGTATTACGGTACCAGGTTATTTTTAATCATTGCACCTTATGTGTGTAAAACTGGTGATACTACTATAAAATGCAAAAAAGGATATTACTGAATTTTTAATCACTTATCAGGACATAATATCAGTATCTAAGTACTAGTTTGGTCAACTATTTAAACTAACCTGGAGAAGGTGAAGATGTTTCAGGTGTGGTGGTAGTGCTTTCTTCTCCTGTTGTGTAAAGGTAGAACAGGTTAAGTTTGTGAATAAAAGCATATTAAAATATTCCAAATAAAGCAAATTTCAGATTGGATTCAAAGGATTGTGTTAATTAGTGGCGGATTCCTCAAAGTGTTTAAATATTACATGTTTGAGTGGTAAAATTCACATCAAAGGACCTAATTACAAAGGAATCAAAATGTTTCAATTTTTGCTATCTTTTTACAACTTGTATGCTTAATGGCATCTTACTTTTCAGGGATAATGGAACGTGGGTTTGTGTGTAAATGAGATCACTAGCCAAGATTCTGGTTACACAAGTTAGAATTTTGTAATGTAAAAAAAATTGTCCTGAAGTTTTTCTTACATCTGCATAAAAATCCAAACTATGCAGCTAGATTTGCTAAGTAGGGTCCATTAGCTAAGTCTGATCTTCTTGTATATATTCTCTTTTTCTATTAAATACTTTGAATATCTCTTCTGGGACTGTCCCTCACACAGATCAGAACAGCAAGACACCTTCAGGAAGTTCCACATTTTGTAAAGTACTCTCACTTACAAAGAATATAACTTCTCATGTTGATAACTAAAATCAGTCAGGTTTATCCAGATTCTGTATTACAACATGGACTACCCTAACCCTATTTTTAATCAGTTCTTTTCATTCCTTTATGTACCAAGCAGCAATGGGATTATTTTGAAAGAAAGTTATTTTTAGATGAACACTCATTCATTGAGAGGTACTAGGAAAATATCTTCTGTGAGTCCATACAAATGTTGTAATACTGTTTTCCAGTTATTACAGAGAAAGAGATGCTGCTTACCACATGGCATGCACCTTTCCTTCTCATGATCAAAGTACTCATTATAAGAGCAGTTGTAACAACCTGAAGAAAGGGAAAGATAAGTTTATTTTACATTTCTCAAAGAAAGGCATTTAATTTATACTATTTATCATACAACACTACATTTCTGCTATTACAAAATAGTATCAGTTGGGACATCATCTATTCAGGTTAGTATTTCCATTGTCATTCTCAGAAAGAGCATCTGCCTACATAGGATTTTTTTTGGTTTCTCCAGCTATATCCATTTGTCTAATACAAACATTAACAGCTCTCTCCACATGTTTTCTTCTCTAAGTACAGTGTATTCTTTTGATTTACTGCAAGACAGAATTTCTCTTCCACATAGGTTGAGCTCAGTATAAATCTAGATGTAGTACAGCAACTGAGTTGATTATGTGTTTTAAAACAGAAGAAGTAAGGAAAGGATCAACAAATCTGCCTCAACAATAGCATCAATTGGATTGCCATTATTTAACTGTGGTATGACTGATTTAACAAACAACATTGAAAATAATTATTATGTTACTGTTTCCTGGTTTACAGTAGTATGGCTTATTACCTTCAATGTTGACATATTTGTAGTTTTGATTAGGACAATTACAAGGCCTGTAATGCCAGGTGCATTCGCCATCATTGTAGCCAGAGGAATAAGCTTTGTCAGCTCCTCTTCTTTTATGAGAATTGTAATATTCACAATAGACAGCTAAGAAAGGCAAAAGCAAGACAGAAATCAGATTTTTTTCCCCTCCATTTAATGGCATTGTATTTTCAAAGTACTAAAGGGAAGACAAAATTAATAAACAATTTAAAATATAATCAATGCACTGAAGCTTCTGATGTAAATTTATATTTTAACTCAGTGAAGTCACTTTCTTTTTTGAAAATGCAGTATGCAAGAATTTCCACATTTTTTAATGCACAATATAGTGAAATATGTAAAGAAACCCTTCAAAGATGACAACTGTAGCACTGATTCATAAGAGGCTCATACTCTTTTTTCCTCCATATACAGTGTTCTGGAACACCTTGATATCTTTTTTCTGTTTCAAAGTGTTCCAGCCAACACAGCTGTCTTCATTTCCTTGACATCCACACAGAAGGTGATTTCATCATAGCTAAAATGAAATATGTTTTTTTACACTTTCATACTGTTTCTGCTGGCAAACTGAAAGTGCACTATACAGGGGCAGCAGAAGAAACAGTCTGCTTTCTGTGACCACATTATTTTCTCTCTCATTACTCCATGGTGAAAGCAGTTATAATTTAGGTTAATTTAGCACAAATGAAAAATATGGATTTCAAAATTCAGGTGACTGAAGTCAACTATTTACCTACAGGGAAAATGCAACCTTAGAGGTGCTCACTAACAGTTTTCTTACGTTGTCATATGAATATACCCACAGTAGCAATAATAATCCCTTAGACTTATTTAAGAACTTAAAGGAACTTACGACAGAACTCAGGGGTCCTCCAGTCAATGCAGATACCTTTGTCTAAGCATGCCATGGCATACACTGCAATGGCATCACACATACATTTACAGTCCCCTCCAATGTCACAGCCACAAGAGTCTCGAACACAGGCCTCGTAATAGGGCATACGGTTCACCTGCATTGGAAAATGAAGGAAGGTTACTTTGTGCCTATTTGTTTAGAAGATGTTTTTTCCTGGGCTAGACAGTACGTGTTCCATTAAGCGAGAATAACTACTATTTAACCTAAACACTTGTCAAAACAGTTACAACCCCACACCATACAGACCTTTTTTTAGCCAGAACGTGTCTCCACATCCACAACAGAAACTGATGATGTTTTGCCATACATGTATTTCTAAATTTATACTAGTCCTGAACATATTATGTATAGTTAGACAAAAAACCCCGTCAAATCCCCACATCCATTTAAGCACAAGTATCTAAGTTCATCACCTCTATGGCCTCTGTGTGTATACATAAACACTGCAACATTATCCCCACTTCTCACTTGTTTTCACGTCCTGAAAATGGGGGATTTCCCTTCAGAAGGCCTGTTCCTGATGACCCTTGTGGTATTGTCATTTTCATGAAGTGGACAACTTAAAACAAACAGGAGGGCTGATGGTATCTTGCTCTTAGACTGATCATCTTTTAAGTAATGCTGTTGATTTACTGACAAGAACAAGGGTTTTCAGGCCTTTCTTTAGTTTTATTTTCTAATGAACACTAAATGGTTTTAAAAGAGTAAGTATATTGATCAGGTATCACCAACAGACTAACTAATTTCTGATTCTTAAGACTTAATTCTTTTTTCATTCTCGTAGTTTAAACTAATAAGTTAATACCATATCTAGCTTTTGTGCATACAAAATGACTGATGAAGTGCAAATAAGAAAGGATGAAAATTAACATAAATGTGAGGCATAAAACATTTTATATGTATTTTACTGAAACATTTGGGGGAACAGAAAATCACCTGTTAGACTGAGAGCATTGTGGAAGAATACAGTTGATCCCTATTAAGTAAAAAGAAGAGCAAATAAATTCTTACCTTATTGTGACAGGCAGAAAAAACCTGGCTGTTGATGACAGAACATGTCTTTTCTGCCCATGCTCTACGATAAGGGTTCTTGCTACAGGGATCCACTACAAAATACACATCCCCACAGAGAGGATTCTCTTTCCAAGAATTGACAAATTCCAGTTCATTTGATGCCACATACTTGCTTCGAGTTTCAAAATCATCCTTCATATTGCCATTATAGTTCCCACACAAACCACATATGGTTTCCTGGAATAAATGAAAGCTGCAGTATCAGTTCAGCAAGTTACAGCTACTCACCTTCCCTCCTGATTACCGATGGTTTCCTGTGCTTTAGGAGTGAATGTCATCTACACATATTCTATCATACGTTCTTCGCTTCTTGTGCATAGCTGTTTGTCCCTGGAGGAATGTCTTTTCCCTCTAAACTGTAAACTGCCATCATTTAGAGGTCAAATTCAACGATGCAGTTGTATAAAATACAAACATTTATCTCCAAATTTCCTGAATGCAGTACAGAAATCACTTAAAAATCAGTCTCTAGTGAAAACCTCTGCTGTTTTGGAAATAAAGATGAAAATTAATTGCTAGTAGCATTCCTGAAGAACGTTTGCCATCATAGAGTCAAGGCAACTGCAATCAAATGTGCAGTTCAATCTGAATTGAAGTACACTACTGGGTAAGGTGTTCTGCCATACCTGTGTTTCTCTGGAGATCTTGATGAAGAAGTTCATGTGCTTATTCCAAATAAGGGTCATGTTGTATTTTCCTGGGATAATGACATCAAACATCAGGTGAAGGGCGTTTTTTTTCACATGGTATCGTACACCAGGATTTTCCCCAGAAATAGTGAAGGTTTCATCTCTCAGTATGATTGTCAAATTCTGGAAGAAAATTTATTTGGCAGCTATACCTTACCAAGTTTCAGTATTTTCCTTACTCTGTGTCACATTCCTGAAGATCAAATGCTGTGATACTACTACCTTGACATTTCCACTTATTTTTCAAAAGTCCTGGCAGTCAGAAAAAAGGGAAACATTGCACCCATTTTTTAAAAGGCTAGAAAGGAGGACTCAGAACAACCAATCTGACAGCATCACCACTGTGTCTGGAAAGATCATGGAGCAGATCCTCCTGGAAGCTGTTAAGACACACAGAGGACAGGGAGGTGATTTGGGACAGTCAGTATGGCTTAATTGATGGCAGATCTTGCCTCACCAACCTAGTGGCGTCAGTGGACAAGTGAATGGCTACAGATGTCATTTATCTGAACTTCCATAAAGCCTTTGATATGGTCCTCCAGAACAGCCTCCTCTCTTAATTGGAGACATATAGATTTAATGGACGGACTGTTTGGTGGGTAAGGGATTGGCTGGATGATTGCGTGCAGAGAGTAGTGGTCAAGAGCTCTAAGTCCAGATGGATCTCCATAAGGAATGGTGTCCCTCAGCCATCTGGAATTAGTATAGTTTAATATCTTCATCAGTGACACACACAGTGGGATCTAATGCACCCTCAGCAAGTTTGCAGATGACACTGAGCTGAGTGGTGCAGTTCACACACCTGAGGGATGGGATGCCACTCAGAGGGATCTGGACAAGCTCAGTGGCAAATACCCCATCCCTAGAAATGTTCAATGTCAGATTGGACGGAGCTTTGAACAACTTCATCTACTGACCTTTAAAGGTCCCTTCCACTACAAAACATTCTGTGATCTGTTTTACAGGCTTTTTTACCCCCTAGGAATTATTCTGTATGCATATGCAAATTTTCACAGGAAACAAAAATATTTGTCATTGTACCAACCTTACTGTTAGGAATGGTAGCCCTCCACATTTGGTGGAAATAATATCATCATCTACATGGGGCCAACAGAGTAGAGGAAGTATTTTCACATGTTTCTAAGAACAGTCAAAAAGTAATAGAGAATATAGCTCTCTGTTCTGAGGCCTTTTACTATTTCCCACTTTTGTGTGTACTCTGCCAGATTTACTCCTGTCATATGGGTGTTTCCATGTCTAGAATCAACAGAAGGTTTGTCTGGAGTGTGCATTTATGAAATGGAATCCTAAGGAAACAAACTTTTTCACCATGGCACTGACCAACTAGAACTGCCAGTATTTAGTCAAGGAAGGACTCTGAGACAAGCTGTACTACTGGGCACTGCGGTCTCATAGAACCAAGAACAGTAAAACTTATCCTGTTCTAGAAGCTGTCACACAGCTGTGGAAATGAGGATAACTCCTTACTGGTATAGTGTCATAGATATATCTCAGGAAAAAAAATGGATATATTTTGAATTTCAGATATTATCTGGACTTAGATAAATTTTGCTAGATTTGCTCACTGTTCACGATCAGAATTCTTCAATTTATACTATAATTTTTCTGAGTTTGGAGGTGAAAGACAGGGAGGGTCAGGAAGTCAGTATCTTTTGATCAAGCAATTTACTGCTGAGTAAAATTCAAATTTTTTTGGCTTCTATGAGGATAAGAATCCTGGAGAATGAAACATGACATGAAAGTTGGAAAAAACCCAACCTATGGCATTTCCCACTAAAATGGAAGCTCTGGGTTAGCACATCATTTCACGTAAAACACATCTCTTCTAAGATACAGTTAAGCTTCAAAAAATGAAGAAAACATGGTCTTAAAATTACTATTCATCTGGACAATGGCAGGAGGAAGGGCTTACCCCGAGGTAAATGCTGATGGATCTGGAGCATGTAACTCCTGATTTCCCACAGATGACATTCTCAGTAACAATTTTGAAAGAGGAAACAGGTCTATTAACACTGCAGCCATCCTAAAAAAACACAAAACAAACCACAAAAAGCGTAAAACCCCAACAGACTCTGTGTCTAGAGTCTTCCAGCTTAAAACATGAAAGCATAAGAAAATTAATAAAGTTTAAAATGTCATGACTGATTCTGCCTGTTGTGAGAGATGATGATCTCTGCTTTGCTAGTCGAACCGACATCACTTCCCTAAAAGATATAGTTATCTGGTACAGAATACTTACATATCAATAACTATTTAAAAATGTGGTTTAATCTACAATTAATTATAATTGCATGAACAAGATGGTTTTTTGACAAGTAAAATATTTTCATCTTAAGCATTAAGAATACATAAAAACTCATTATGTGGCTCTATAAGTTATTGATGCATCCTCATATATTTTCATTAGTCATTTAAATGAAGCTATTTCTTGATGCTAAGATACTGCCAAAATAACCAGTAGGAAACAGGTTACCGTAGCCAGTATGTATTCACAGTTGCCATCAAACACAAAACGCTGTCCATCAAAAGTGGTGATGTGGCCTTCCCCATACAGGTTACACGTTGAGGAACACCTTGATTTCTGAACACATTTCCATTTGCCTTTTGTGCAAGTGCTGGGAGCAACAAGAGAAACCATACTCAGAATACAAAGAAATGCCACCATACCCTGCTTCTTTTTATATACATCAATTTTTATCAATATGATGTTAATTTAATTGACTTATGTACACTGAGACCAAGTTACAGTAAATATAAAGAGTGATAATTAAGTTATGGACTGCCTAGAAAATAATTAATGATAAAAAGCCTTAAATAATTTTTGCCTTTTTTTTTTTCCCATGAAAGAAATAGTACATAAAACCTATTTATTTTGCCCCTAATGAGAACAGAATTCACTGTTCTGTGTAGCTTGGGGGTGGTGTTGGCAGTGTTGGTGTTTTTTACTACTAGATTAGTAAATGAAAAGGGAATAAAGTACTTTGAGAATGCTTCTGAAGAGATGGCAACAATGTTTTGGGGGTGTTTGGTTTTATCTACAGAAAAGAAAGATTGTGCCCTCATCTTTATCTATGTGGACTTGATAATCCTTGACTTTATGTAGTTTCTAGTCAGGGGCCCTGCTGGATGCCCTTATTCCTGAGTACACATAAGACAGAAACTATCCCTGAAGCAGGTACCATGACTCTTTTATCTCTGCATATACTGTCAAACCTTAAGCTTATCTCGGTATTAATCCCTGCAGTTTGCCATGGTGTTTCTTCCATTCAGGTGTTGCCATTTCCTACTCCCCTGTCCACTAAACACTTTTTTTTTGTGTGGTTGAACCATTTAGTGAGACACAGGTTCTGCAATGAAAAAGCATGTGAGTCTTACCAGATCTCACATTCAGTTTGGATTTGTTCACCTCTTCCATAAGAAAGGCCACCATATTCACATGGACACTCGTCAGCTGGAACACACCTGCCATCAAGATTTTCATATAGGCCATCAGCACAAACACATCCTGATTCACATTTAGTTGGTATCTGGTAAAGGACAACAGATTGCAAAATGAAAAGAACCGTGAGATGCATCCGGTGTGTGAATGGTGTCAAGGATGAACCTCTGCTAAATTCTATTATGACTTGATTTTAGTTTTGCAATGTTTCTTGTACTAATATGCTAGTCAATTGAAGTAGTTTCACGGAAATTGTAAGATATACTTGTAGTGTGGACTATTAAACATAACTTAAGACTGAAAAATTGATCTTCCATTACTACCAGTCTTTCAGAAAGAGTACAACAAGAGCTTCTTATATCAAAGAAGCTTATTACAATTCTTCCAGTTAGTCTGCTTCCTTAATATAAGGTGAGAAAACCCTGTCAGGACAGCCAAGACATTCACCTGGCCCAGGTCTCCTGCATTTTGTGACTGACCGCAGCAGAGTTAAGAAAAAATAGATAAAAAAGCATAAACCACGTATTTACAGTGACATGCAGCTTATGGAGAACCTGAGCCAGAGATGATAGCCATGTAGTTAAGAATCCTTATTGGATTTTTGTTCTATCCATTTACTATAATTTAATTCATTAATTAATGCAATTTAATTCCTTTAATCACTTCTTAAATATATGTACATTTTTTGTGTCCACAGTTTATAGAAAGAAGCCTGAAGTTTAACTGTATCATGTTAGATGAAATATCTCCTTTTATTTCACTAGAAGGAATGGAGTCAAGTTCTAAGTAACAACTAGAACATTCTACCTCTCTTAAGAGGATAAACATCCCAGAGCTGTGAAACTCACACATTCAATTCCAGTAGCCAGCATCTGACAGGTGGGGGCACATGCAGCTCCATACTTGTTTTCTAAATTGTCAGAACATGATATGTACTTCTTAGGAGCTTTGCAGCTTTCTAGGGAAAAGGAACAAAACCAAACATTGAAAAGATTGTGAAGTGGCAATTTTACAACATAGGGGAAAAAATATGCTCGTAAGTAAACCATATCAGATCCATACCTGCAGGATTTTGAGGTTTGCCTGTGCAGCTTAGCCTCCCATTAACACAGTAGCTAGGGAGAAAAAAAAATCAATGCAAACCTCTGTTGAGAAAGAAATTTTTATTATTTGCAAAATGACTTTATGAGAAATATTTCATTTATGTTACTGGCTCCTTCCCATCCTTCAAAATGGAATATGAGTCAGCTTGTCTCTTTACTTTTTGTATTATCCAGTAACATCAGTTTTGGAAGTGTATAGTAGGCTATTATCACTAGTAGGCAATCATTACTATTATGATGGTCTATCAAGTAATTCTTGAAGTTTGTATACAGCTGCACAAATGCAGTTGACAAAATCTCCTACTAGGAATAATCAGACCTTACCTAATATTTTCTATTTTTTTCCTGTAACATTTCCAAGCTTAAGGCAATTCAAATGCTTTTTTCTTCATTTAATAATATTTACAGTTTAGGAAAGGGCAAAAAAGACATCTTTAAAAACAAACTTTTCTTATTAAAAATAAAGGAGACTATACTAATTTTGTGCTGGAATGGAGTAAATTGTCTTTGTAGTAGCTCAATGGTGCTACATTTTGGACTTGTGACCAAAACAGTGTTGATAATACAACGTTGTTTTATGTATTGCTGAGCATTCTTTGCTCCTCATGCTGCTGCACCAGGGAGGAAGTTGAGAGTTTGAAAGAAGCTGTGAGGAGACACAGCCAGAACAGCTGATCTCAACTGACCAAAGACCTATTCCATACTATACTCCATCAAGCTCAGCAGTAAAAGCTCAGGTAAAGGATGAGGAAGAAGGGATGTTTGGACTTGTGACACTTGTCTTCCCAAGAAACCAGTATGACAAATTCATGCTTTCCCGGAAATGTCTAAACAGCTGCCTGCTGTTTGGAAGTCCTGGACTAATTTCTTACTTAGCTTTGATTGCACATGTGGCTTTGTTTATTAAAAAAAAGCTTTCTTTGCTTATTAATAATAAAGAAATTTATTAAACTCTCTATATCTCAACCCATAAAATTTCTTGGTTTTTTTTCTCCTGATTCTCTTCCACATCTGGCTGAATGGAACGAGTGGCTGTGTGGTGTTTAGCTGCTTACTGCCATTAACCCTTAATAGAGACATGTAAGGACCCCTCACCTCCATCTTCAGTTTGTTAAGCTTTAAACTTAATACACTTACCAGGTGATCCCACCAGCTATTGTGGACTGGTCAGGCAGGATGTATTTTCTATCTTCTAAATAGCAGGGACAATGAGATTTACGAACACACTCATTCTTGTGGTTCAAGTACATTCCTTGAGGACACTGGCAGCCCTCAACAGGAATATCAGTTGAATGGCATTCCAGGGCTCGGTTGGAGAGTGACAAGCATGTCCTGTCACATGCCTGAGTGTTGTAGCTGAATGTTTGATTGCCAGTGCAAGTAATGGCTGTAAAACAAGAGTGTATGTTAAACTTCACTTACTGACTCTTGTGAAATGTAACTGTGCTCATAATGTGCTGCTTATTTTGTGTCAACAGCTTCATTGCTTAATGCTTTCTGTTGCTTTGCTTTCCGTGGATGTGGAGCTTTAGCAAAACATACTACAGAGCAGTGCTTAACTCCAAGCATGTAGTTGTTTGGAAGTTTCATGAAGGTTTAGTTGCTTGAAAGTCTCATGAAGGTTAGGTATCTGACTGCTTCTTTTTCATATACTCTAAAATCACAATATTTTCCTGAAAGAAACTAGAAAGATATTCATAAGTAGGGTATCTGTTATTCCAGTTTTGCTTTTCTCTTCTTTCTGTTCACTACTTCACTCTACTTTCTGTTCACTCTTAAGATGATTTGGACACTGCTTCAAATATTGAGGTACCATTTATTTGTTTGTTTGTTTGTTTGTTTATCTGTGTGCGTGTGTGTCTGGGTGTATGTATGTCTGTGTTACAACATATCTGCACTGTCAGCAGCTGCAGGGGAAATGGTTTTCATACCTGCTGGTTGGCCCACTTGTGCAATATGTAGTTATTTTTCTAAACAGTGACGTTCTTGCTTTTACTCAGTTTTGTCACAGGTGAATCAAACCTAGGAATATTCTAAATGGAAATAGACCTGTATGCATGCATTCATCTGATGGAAGGCCATTAAGAGCTGATTCAGTTACTTACTACAGTTGTCCATGCTGCTTCTCCAGTTCTCAAGGATTAAACCCATTGAACTGCATGTTCGTGCATAAGATCCCAGAGCAGAACAAATGTAAGGAAAAGTCTCTTCATAATTACAGGCTTGGTAGACACATCTCTGAAACCCAATACATGGAGAGTGCTTTGTTACTGGGGAGCAGACATCTGGAAGTGCTAAAGCCTGGAGTTACTTAACAGATGTGTGGATGTGGCACTTAGGGATATGATATAGTGCTGGACTTGATAGTGTTGTGTTTTATGACTGGACTCTATGCTCTCAAAGATCTTTTCCAAGCACTATGATTCTATGCTGAATTACAGAGCTAAATCAGATAGAATGCATGGTATTGCATAACTAAAACTGATGGAAAACATTGGATTAATTGCCTTGCTGATGTAAATAAAATATACTTAGTACCAGAAAAAGACCTTTGTTTAGTCATTGTTTTTAATTTTTAATTTCCAAAATGTTTTGTACAGATTGCCAAAATTGTGCTCAATTATGCCCATGGTAAAATCAGTACTTTGAATAGTTTAAGTTGTTGTCATGGACAACTGCAACATGAACAAAAATACCTTTTGATTCAGAGGGATGGGACTGGTGCTTATGAACAAACAGACTGTCAGTGTGGTGGAGACATAATTTTCAAACCCACACCTGTTCCTTAGCTTCCATGCACTGCTGATTCAATGCGTGGGATACAGTATATGAGTACACTCTGGTTTATATTTGGACTCCTTCTGTACAACATCTATCATAATTTCCTACCTTGTAGAAAGGAATAGGGTTCACCACAGAATGGCATTTCTCGAACACTGTACCCTTCTTAGTAAGAATGGAGCAATGAGTCTCAGCAGATATTTCTGATGAAAGTAAATCAAGAACATTAAAAACAGAAAGTTAAGGGAAAATTTGGAAAAAAGACATTTTTAAAAATCGACATATTAGGTGAACTTTTGGCAATGATGGATTGAACAATAGGACAACTTCTTAACTTGTTAGCTTCCAGACTCTGCTTTCGTACAAACAGCTCATTAGGTCTGCTTTTTTTTTCTTTTTCATGACCAATAGTAATTGAGACTTGAGAAGGCAAAGCCTAGATTTCAGTCACTGTACTTTAGAGCAAGCCTAAGACATCCATGGACACTGCAATTTAACCAGATAGATCCCCCAAAGCTTCTCATTATCATTCATCATCTTAATCCCAGACCTCTAAAATGGAATCTGGTAAGTTTTCACTAGATATGAATTCTAGAAATCAGAAATGTCTTGTTGGTGACAGAGTTTGTGATGTTCAATTGTCTCAGTTTCTGCTTGTCAGACTCTCATTTCCCTGGTATAAGATTCTGGAAGTGCCAGAAAAAGCTAGATGGAGAGATCAGTTACAACAGGATCATCTACTTACTGTTTAGTTGACTCAAAGCACAAGGGTCAGTCTCTCTCTCTAAAGCAGGATGGCAATTTCCTGCCCTCCAAGAATCTACAAACAAGGAGGCTGTCCCTTCAGTGATATCCATGCTAGTCATGAAGTCATCTGTAGTGTCTCCATTGTAATTGCCACACAAACCTAATAATATCAGAAATGCAAGGGATGGCTGAAGATTAAAGAATGTATACACAGTGGCCTAAGTTTCATTCCATAATAGTGAGAATATTGATTCAAAAGCTCTATGTGGAGCATCAGTGAATGCTATAGATCAAGCAGCCAGAGAATCCTGATTATGTACACATTCAGTCACTGATCCTCTGCCTTTCTAGCTGCCTGCCTGAGTCATCAAAACTCAATCACAGAATCACAGACTATTCTGAGTTGGAAGGGACCCACAAGGATCATCGAGTCAAGTTAAGAGTGTTGACTTCTATTCAATGACAAATTCATGATGAGGTTTCTGTCTTGTTCTTAGAAACAAGTGGTTTTAAATAAAGTAAAAGAGAAAGGCCATGAAACACTTTCGTAATCGCATGTTTTCTTATGTATTTAAGATCTGTAATGACAATAAACATGCATTTAGGCTTTTTAAAAAGCTAAAGCCTCCCTGTAATTCCCCATAATCAGAATGCAAAGTATGCCTGTGTGGCTAATGTGCAATGAACATAAACATCTCCATCTGGTGCTTATCTGCCGAGAAGCTTTTGGACTCCTAGGCTCACTGTGTTTACAGTGATCGTGCACCACATTCAAAGAACCATGTGCTCCAAGATGAAGAGCTCCTTCACTGTGTAGCAAAACACATATTGAAAAAGGCACACATAAAAGAAGAATTTTTCCTATGTAATACAATTACATATGAAAAATATGACCCACCCAACTGATTTCTTTGATTTGTTTTAAAGTTATTAGAGAAAACACAAATTCTTAGCATGTTGATTTTCCAATGTGGGGTTTTTTTTATCTTTGAATCCAGAGAACAGAATCTATTTCTTAAGGGACGAGTACTAAGTCTTCAAAATTATACTCCCTACGTTTTCTCCTTCACATAAGGACTAGATTACTTACCTAGTGTTCTGCCTTTGAATTGTGGTCCAACTTTCACATAGGCCTGGAACACAGGGGTTGTTTGAACTACAAGTTCCAGCCCAAAGGTTGTATGCATTTGAACGTACATCGAGGACTGTCTGAAAACAGTGATGTCTCCTAGAAGAACAAGGACATTGAGAAATAGAGATGTTCGTGGTATTGCAAGGTAATGATTTAATGCATATGTTAATGTTCTAGCATTCTGTCTACAACTCTTCTCCCACACATAATTCTCCACAGAGGTACAGATACAATAAGAAAGACTTTAACCTTCCTCTAAAACCTCTGGCATTAGAAACTGAAAATTGCAAAAGATGCTGGGGTGTGTAAAACAGACATTTAATGAAATTTGGAAATAACTTACATTCCCCTTTTTTTACCTGATCTGTAAGGCAGCCGCTTCAGTTCATCATCATCAGTGAGGAGATCATTCTGAGAAATCACAATTTTGTCCTGTAAGAAGAGGACATGGAATCAGAAGTTATCTGTACTGATGGTATTTCTATATTCTTTAACATAACTATATTGGCAACAAGCTATGTAATAGGAAAAGACTGATTCTAGCATTTTGTCACAGGTTATTACACACTGCTTTTAGTTTTCACTTTGAAAATACTCCAGCTTCCTGAGCTGATGTAGTAACTGAGATCTTTACTGTGTATGCATGAGCAGGAACACATCTATTCCCCATTTTTCAGTTCAGACTAGTAGCAAGAACTTTAAGTACTTATTTCACTGATCTGGTTACTGAAATGCTGGAGGGCACCTGTGGAGGGAATACCTACTTTTGTGGACAGGTAAATTATAGCACTAAGTGATGTCTCGGAATGAGAATAACCAGTCTTTTCATATACAGCCATTAGGGTTCCATTGTGTGGCAGGCTGGGACTCTGGAGGGAAAGTGAAAAGAGAAGTCTCTGTCAGAATAATACTGATTTTTAGAATCAATGTATATCTTAGGAAGACTTCAGTTTTTGTTTCAATCAGAAGCCACACACAGACTAAAATATATCCATTTGATATTTTCTAAACTGCAGAAAATTACCTTCATAAGAATGTAAGTGCAAACCCCATGGAATCTGTATGGCCTAGAATCGAATGTGGTAACAAAGGAGCCTCCTTCCAGTGAACACCTTCCAGGGCAGGGCAAATCACGGCAGTTCCATTGGCCCATCATACATTTGCTGTGGAGAACAAGAAATTCTGTGTGAGGTTATTCTCATACTAAGGCCCTGTTTACCAGCTGAGGATTTGATACTCCTGTCCAGATGTTTCTCTGTAGCTGATCAACATGAAAAATTGGTTAGTGAACACAGTGTAACATGCCTATGCATTCTGAAATTTCATTTCCAATGCTTTGGAATTTTCTTTAGACTCTAAAAATTCAGCTACTTTCCAGTAATGCAATATGTAATTTGTATCACTTTCCCCCTTATACTTTCTATGCTTTCATTTTCTTTGTCTATGTACATCAGTTGAAGTTGTTCATCTTAATTCAAAGTTGCTAAACTCTTGTATCGACTGTCAGTAAACTTTCCTGAATCATAGTAAGTGTTCATTGTTGCAGTTCTGAGGATCAAATTTCATTATTTTTCCTTTACATTATTTATTAGAATTATGATAGCAAGATATGTGACACCAAAAAAATTATTCCACCTTAAAAAAAGAATACTGTCTTAAGTTATTAATTTCTGCTGCAAACAAAAATTCAGTTTTCAGCACTGATCTGGTGATCAGAAACACTGAGATTGCCAAAAAGATATGGTAAATACTGGATATTTGTTTTGTACTAATTTTACCTCTGCTTTCAAAGAGGATGCAAAAATGCTATTGTTTTGTGTGGTCTGAAGGAGTATTTATATTTGTACAGATTAATCAGGAAATGAGTCGTGTACATCTTCAATTAGAAATGTATGATATGTGGCACTGAAAGAAGGTGGCCTCAGAGATGGTATGTATGACACATTTGCAGCTGCCCTTCTGAAAAGTTAGGCTACATTTTCCAATCACCTGGTGAGTGCACTGTTCATTCTCTCATGAAAGTCCCTGTTGGTACTCACCAGGTCCTACATGCTGCTTTCATTGTCTCACCAGGACCGTATGTTTCCCCATTCAGTGTACATGGACACTGGCTAATGTGAACACATGTCCGATTCCTGGAGATATCGTCAAGAACAGTTCCTGCCAAAGAAGATAAACAAAATAGTCTCCATATCCTTCCTTAGCACTAAGGTTATTATAACTTGAGGGCTTTATGAAATTAGCTTGAGTATGTTATTTTTGCACAGTCAGTGTCCATACTTAGAGATATAGCATACAGGAAAATTTCTCTTTATTAAAATAAAACTGACTTTTCACAAATGATAATAGTGTTTGGCTGCTTTCTAATATGAAAGTGCAGGCATGCAATTCTCTTATTTTGAAATTTGAACTTAATTTGAAGTAACAGTAATCCAAAATGTTATTTTTATTTTTTTCTTTCTTTTTTTTTCTATGACACTCTAAATTACCTTTGGAATTTTGAAGAATGAACACATTCTACTTCCTAGAGTACTAAGTCTAGTTTTTAATATTGAGCTCACAACATATTACTTTTAACAACTATAAACTGGAGATGATATTGATATAAAGGCCCACATTGGAGGATATTTCAGCTCTGAAATTTCAAGAAATAATGCAAATGATAGGACTAGTTTTTGTAGGAAAAGCTCATCTGCAACTATTTTACAGGGAATTTACAAAATTCCCATAATATGGCAGAAATCACCTAAGGTATGCTACCTCTTGCTGGTGCCCTTAAGGGCTAGATACCCATTTGGGATAGGAAATTAATTAAGCTTATTCAATGTATATTACAGTACAGAACTTTAAGCAAACAGCACATCATTATTGCATAACAAATTATGGTTTTGCGAGAAAAATATTTTCAAAGCTCTGTTCTTGCAAACAGTGACCAAACACCTTTAAGGATCATGATTATTCAAGACTGAAGTTATATATTATGTTACCTGAGAAACAGCAGTTCTAGCAGCACAATACCCTGAAACGCATGGTGTGGTACTTTTGGCTTTAGTTTTAGCTAGTTCATTATTAAGCACTCTATTCCACTTGACTGCATATATGCAAAAAACCATTCGTATGGTTCATTTAAAATATGATGAAATGATACCTTCTGGACAAAAGCAACCATAGGTACAGTGACTGGAACAGCTGTACTCTGGGTTGGAACAGGTTTTAATACATGGAGAACCACATTCCTCATAGATTTGGTTCGCAGAACATTTTCCCACAGCTGCAACAAACAGTGGAAGTATTAAGATTTTTAAAGCGTAAACATAGAAGAATGTTTTATATACCTCTTAGGAAAGAGAAGACTTTCCTTGTTATTGTTTAGTCTAAGAGCACTGTTGTTCTCTTATGAAAATTGTTTGATTCAAGGCAGTAGAGATTTTTTAATCAGTTAATTCCAGTTATTTATCATCATCCATCTATTCAAGACATAGAAATGTTAGGTACGATCTCACATGAACAAACCATTTGAACTTACAGCAGAAGTTTTCAGTTCTCCAGTTGAACACCATTTGGTGGGACATAGCACATTGCCTGGAATATTCTGACAGCGTAGAGCAAGCACAATTGTTTTGTCCTGGCTCACTGCAGTCCTGCATATCAAGCTGGCAACGAATGACAAACCCATCCTTTGGAACACTGCAGGTTGGTGACACCAAATTAAGTAGCTGAGAGCAGATCATGGCCTAAATAAAAGAAGAAAGAAAATTGTTCCCAGTAGTGTTTCCTTCATGTGAAAACTACAATGCAATATCACACTAATTATGATTTTTTTTGTTGGTTTGTTTGGTTGCCCCCCCTAAAGTTTAATAATATTTATTTGACTTTAAATGCATGAGAAATTCACAAACAGAAGGGCATGTAAATGCCCTGTATAATGGAAGGAATTTGATATATTGAATTAATTCCACTTCTCATTATGTTGAAAATTAAGTCGTTCTTTCTCTGCCATCAATTCCTCTAAAAATGGATGAGAACTTTGCATGCAGGGAGTATGTTGTCTCCTGACAAGTCAGTTCCAGGACGTCCCAGATGTGAAGATAGCAAAATTCATTCCCCTTTGAGCAAACACTTGATACATTTCTATTGCCTGTTCTGTTGGCTACTGCAGTAAAAGGTCTCAAAGACTCTCAGGCACGCTGACTTTGTTTTCATCTAGAACTGTAAGTGATAGCAGTTAGTAGTGGTTGTCCCTTTTATCAGTGCTGGTTTCTGGCACCATGTTTTATGCATTGTGAATGTCTTTAAGTCTGTACAGCTTATAATGTCAGGTCTCTAAGAAGTTATTAAAGCTTCACTAGTTCCATGAATTTCCTGTCATGACCTGGATGAAACTTCAGAAAGTTGTGAGCTAAATGCTTGTTGGTTTTAATGACTGATATAAATCTAGCCTCAAAAATGCCCACATGCTTTTATTAAAATGTATTTAAATGCAAAGACCTAATTTTCTTTCTCATGTCAGACTATAAAAACGTTGACTTCATGTGTTTTCATGGAAGTCAGTTTTATGAAACCACTGCCTTTCTGTTGATTTCTATCTATCTATCTTTCTCCCTCTGTTAAGATCACACAACAGAGAAGCCTAAAATTTCTTTCTTACATATTTTTTGTGAGGAACAGTTGAAATCGGTATCTCCTCAGACAGGCAGATCTCTGATGGATCATCCATTTTTTGTAATGCAGCAAATTTATACGTATCCAGCAATTTACCTGTAAATTGAAGGGTTATAATTTGTCAGGAAAAAGCCTGCATTAGATTTGTTTATTTGTTGCTGTGATGCAAACTCAAACTCCACTCTTAAACTGTGAAATGTTCTACAAACGATGACAACCATAACTGTCTCTTTTGCCCTTTACCTGGAGTCTGCTAAATAGAGCACACTTTTATTATCTTGATAATTTCTTCGAGTTAACTTCCAATCTATTTTATCTACTACCTTACATGCTGCCAGCTGCTGGTGGTTGTCTGCCAGCTGTGTTATCTTTTGCCAGCTGCTAATTCATGCCTCTTCTCCTTATCCCCCATTCTTGTATCTTCCCCTAAATATGGGGTTAAACTCATCATAACCCAAAAATTATGGCATAACTTTTAGAACTCATTTTTGTGATGTGTATAGAAAACTGCATCTGTCTGTGTTGATCTAAGATTAGTTTACTGCGCAATTTAATGTCTCCACACGACCACTGTAGTTCAGATTAGCAGTGTGCTTTGAAAGCAAATCTGCCAAACAATTTTTTTTTTCTATTGTAGGGTGATCTTGACATCCAGAGTACCTTTAAGGTCAAACCAAGCTGTAAGATATATTCCAAGAGCGTGAGTAACAAGCTCCAACTGCTAATGGGCAATAGATCAATAGGCCAGATTAGAGTGACTCAAAGTGAACCCCCTCAAACCAGACAGAGTGCAGATGTCAAGTCCTCAGCACCAACCATTTTGTTATAATGATCCACTTATTCAGACACACTGTTAATGTTCTTGTCCATTGTATTCTTTTTATTATAGCCTCATTCTTGCTTCTGCCTACAGCAATTATTTCTCTCATTATGCCTTGCTATGATCCTGGACTCTTACAAAATTAGGAGAGTGTGATCCTTACCACCCATGTTTAAAACATAAAAAGAGTCCTTATTGCTTGTCTGAGGAACCCACAATACTACGCTCACAGCAGATAATAGTGTATATGTAGCCAAATCACATGATAGGCATGTTGGTGACCCATGGGACTGCTTTACTCAATTCTGAAACTGAGGGAGCAGTCAGAGCAATGGTATTAGAGTGTGAAACTTCCACCTTGACTCACTTTAACTAGTTCTCCTTACACTTGAAATGTCCTTGTATCTTACCTTCACGCACAAATTCGTTCAGTTCATAACCATCATAATTTCCACACATTCCACAGATTTTCCCCATGTATTTTTTTTCAGCCAAAACCTAAAATAAAATGCAATAAAACATTTAAAAGGATCACCCTAAGTAAAATTATTAATACAGCATGACCTTTCTCAAACAAGTTCAGTTCAAGGACCCAATTTAAGGTGATCCTTCTCATTAATTTCAGTGACTTGTTTGGAGGAAAAGTTTTATAAACAGTAACACCTTTTCCCAATAGGCAAAGGCGATTTATTTATTTATTTAATAAAAGAATAAGATTTGAAGACATTTTCAGAGGATTGAGGAGTGGGGGTATAACATTCTAAGGAGTCAGGAAAAAAACAGGAAAGGAAATGATGCTTTATTCTTGCTCATATCTTTGTTAGCAGAGCATGAATTTCAGGTTTCTTCTATTAAGAAATTGAAGGCTACAGAATGAAAATCTGTTCTCAGAAAAAGATTTTCCAATTATTTCTCTGGAGACTAAAGTGGTAGTATTACTACTGGCTACAATAAATTAATTCTTATGAAAATCTTAGACCAGAGGAAATAATCTGACTATACGAAGGATATAGTTTGTATCTGTCACACTAGCCTTTCCTCTTATACATGTGATATCAGTAATGCTGATAAAACTCCCAGACTATTTATTACGTATCATTCACCCTGTTTTAGCAAACATCGATTTAGAATTCAGTGTCTTTTGTGGCAGTAATACCACAGGTCATACTTGGAAAACGTACTGGGGGTTTGGGGAGGAAAAAACCTGAAAAGATTCAGAAAAAGGAAAGAAACAAAGAAAGTGGTAGAAGCACTATAGGTTTGAACCCAAAATATGTTCTGGAGAAACACAGTAGTAAAAACTTAAGTATGGCATACACTATTAAATTCTACACAACTTTAAACAACATCTCTTTAGTAAAATGTTGCAGCTGCTCAAATACCCTGAGGAAAGATTAGAATGTGTGAAAGTGTCCACAAATCTCAACATTGGTGGCGTTAGTCAACTACAAATTCTGCAAGTGAAAGGAAGATGCAGATATAAAATGCAAAGTTATTTTTTCTAAGAGGAATGGATGAAACAGGAAAAGAATAAATATCCAAACAGTAAATACATGCAAAAGCACACACTAAGTCTAAAGAGTTCTTGTCATTCCAGTACACTTAGTGAGAATTTTCTTTTCTTCTTTATGAGAACATTTTACTAACCATGAGATAGTCATCATTGTTCCACATGACAACTAGTTCCATCTCCATCAGCTTGGCAACCAGGCGGATGTTGCATCCATAAGGTGCTATTTGAATTCCATTGCTGGTATAAGGCAACTTAATAACTCTGCAATAAGGTGAGAAGAGAAACTGACCTTCTCATACCAATATGAGGAATTAGTTTGGGGGTTTTTATTATATGATACACATACAGCCTGAGCACTTGCAGCAATATGAAATAGAATTCTTTTCCTTTGTAGCTGTGACATTCAAAGATTCATTAAAATATCTGTTGATTGAAAATCAATGCCAGCAGTTTCACAGAAGAACCACCAGAAGATAGTTTCATGGTGATTATACTAGTGAAAATGTTTTGCACAGGACTTGGCATCTTCACTTGCTTTGGTTTTGTCAGGGTATAGTTGTAAGCTTCAAGAACTTGTAACAATAAAGTTTGTATGGTACAACTATTGTTGATTATCCTGAAGAGATTCTATGTACTGCAGCCTGTTAATACAGGAACTATTGTTACGACTGAAAACTGATAAGATTAAAGAGACCCATCGATGTTGTAGCAGAATTAGACTTTCATCCGTGCAAATGAATTTTAATGCGACAAACTAACAACATTAAAGAAGAAATACATTTTGTAAAGTGCCCAGTGGGAGACCCTCATGAGAAAGGGCTGAAAGGGACCAGGTCAGCCTTCCACCTGAAGTATAGGTACGTGCAACAGTAGACCAGCTCAGGCATGGCATTTGGTTCTTGTGACTGTAGGACAAACAATTAAAACGTAGATCATCAGGATATGTAGTTTTTCTGGAACATAAACTAAAAATAAAGTTTTTCTAAATACAGTTTGCTAAATTAAAGTATAGTGCAAATTGTAATTTTGTTTTGATAGTTATTGTGCCCAGGGAAGTATAAGATACAGACAACCCCAGTCAAGTATTTCCTGTATCCACACATACTCAGAGATCAAAATTAAACACTGCCTATCTGATAAAAATACCGAAAACTTCCTTGGAGAAATTTTCTTGTATGGGAGCAATTTATCTAAAGGAATGAACATATCCAGTGTTTTGCAGTTGTTTGTAGAGTTCAAAGTTTCTCTTATACTCTATATATGTGTTAGCTTTAGCACAGAGGGTTCAGTTATCCAAATCAAATGAACTCTAAACAAAACAGGAACTTCAACAAGTGTCTACTAAAGGGTGTAAGCTGTGTCATCTGTCCTTGTAGTGGAGATAAGTATAAACAGACTGGTAGTATCAAGGAGACAGTAGTTACAGTTTGAGAACTCTTTTGGTCTGAGGAGATCAGTTAATCCCTTTGCCTACACAAATGTACTCTAAGATTGAGTCAAATATCTGCAAATGCAATACTTATCTAGGGAGCATGAATGCTTGATGGGAAGCAATGGGAGTAGACTCCGGTCAGGTGTGTTAGCTTCAATAGGTTGGTAATTAACTTTTGACAAAAAGTAGTTGTCTTCAGTGCAACTGCTATATAAATCCTTGTCTTCTCTAAATGCTTTTTTCCTATTCATTGCAGAATCTTACCCAACACTCCTGATAGAGATGCTGCCTTTCTCAACGATGACAACAGATGGTCCAAGCTCGATAATGATCCTTGTGATTTTTTTGTCCAGCCCACGGCGGAACTGAATGTTGAAGTCAGGGCTGGTTTCATCACATACAGTTGCAAAGATATAGTTGCAAGTCCCAGTGAAGTCATACTGGTATTTATCAAAGGTTGAAAAATGCCCTCCACCCCATGTAGAACAGGAATCTTTGCTCCAAACTATAAAAGAGAAAGAAAAACAGATTTAGATCTCCAAAAAGCATAATTTTTCATTCTGATTAGCATTTCAACTAAAAATAGTAGGAGAAGCCATTGAGTTTCTACTCAGATTAATTCTGGAAACAACATCGAAGGCCTCTTTTTTTGCTTTGTAACCTCAAAATTTTATCTCAAGACAGGAAGTGAAACAATATTCGGAATGAGCGCAATATTCTTACTTACTGTAAGCAGAGGAGAGTTCCCTAACTTCCTAGCTTGGTAAAAACCCTTCCAACCCTTTCTTGGTAATACAGAGGTTTACCTTTTTACTTTCGTCTGTGTGACCTGTTAGCAAAGGTGACAGCTTGCTACTGGAGAGACCTTTAGCATTTCAGACATAGCACTTATCAAGCTATCTATGGCATTACTGTATCCTAATTAATTGCACAGTCAATCATTAGATATACAAAGACAGCCTTCAAAGCCCAACTCGTCAGTCCCCACTTTTTTGACTCTGTATTTGTGTGACAGACTTCCTGTCAGTTTTAAAAATACATGAAATATTTTAATAAGTTTTCAATTTTAAGAAGTAATCTGAACTTTTCATCTAAATAGACTAATTTTTGGAGGTGGAAATGAATCAAAAAGAAAGAGATACAACTCCAGCACTTGTTAGATAGTTCTGTACCTACTTGCAGAATTTGAACAGGCCCTTTGAAGCTGATAGGTCTATTGAAGTAATTAAAATCATGTCCTCCAGTTTATATTTCCAGACTCAGATTATTAATTTTAATTTTTTAATTATTTTTGCTTATGGTGCCACATGAAGCTCAGGTATCTTAGAATATATCTTAGAGCCACAAAGTATCACCGAAGTTTAGCAAAGTCAACCTGCAATTTATATACATTGTTTTAAAGCCAAAATATTTTTTAACTCCAAAGGAGTGATCAAATGATTACAGAATGCCACTGGTTTTATCCAGCTCATGTAGAAAATACTGTTTCCCAAGGAGCTGTTACCTGTTGGCATAAAGTATTCCTCTTCCATACTTCTGTTCTGTCCTGAAGGTCTGACTGGAAAATAGGAATTGTCTAATTGTTATCATTGATCCTTCATGCCCAAGTCCAGCTTGTTCAGTGCTGTCCTTAAGTGATACTGACCGTCAAACCCCAGAGTCTGCCAAGGAATGATTACCTGGGGTGGCACAATGGTCAGAGGCCAATAGGTGCCCCTTTCTATAAATGTAGGGACACATTCAGTGCATTTCTTTTTATTTAAATCTTATCAAAGAAAAATAACAAATGGTAATGTCAATAACTCAAGGAAGATTAAAACTAGATTATGTGTTTGTCTTTTGTGTTATTTTATTAAAAAATCACTAAGGATTTTCTTTTAATTTGTGTCTATCCATGCTCTGCTGTTCCTCTTGCTGTAAGAGCAGACAGAAATGAGTTCCTGACTATTTGTTGGGTTTTTTTGCCTTCAACTATTTTTACTTTCAGGATGAACTTCATGGAGCTTTTCCATGCTTATGCTGATTGAGAAGTCACCTAATTCAAGCCTCCCTCAGTTTATTCTGCCTAAAGAAATGCTTCTCATTACAATAAATTTGTATTTTATATAATTCTTTTTGCTCTACACATCTGCATTTTCCCCAAACTAGATAAATAATTTCATTGTCAACTGCTGATATGCAACAAGTTTTGGAGTTCATAGAGTTGCTTTTTAATGGTATGCAGAAGCAAAGCAGATTTTAACATAAAACATTAAGATTATATATTACTAGAAGATTTTCTGTAACTAGAATATGGTAGAAAAAAAATTCAGAATATTAGGACTGATATCCATACTTATTAAGAAACCATCTTGGTGAAATTGTGTGGTTTTAGGAGGGTTATAACCTTCTGTATCCTGTCTTAGCAGAGGAACATCGTCCCATGTAAATTGTAGTATATCATGTTAGCATGATGACTTTTATTCATTCAGGTCATGGACATGGAAAACTAAATGTTTATCGAATGAAACTTAAATTTAGAAGTGACTGCCTCACATTTCTTCAGAAAAGGACATGTGAAAAGTTGTATTGGTTCTGCTCAAGAGTTAATGTAGCTCTGTGCTTTATTTCCAGCAGTGATTGTTAACAGACTGCCCAAGGGAAGACTTCCAATCAGGTCAGGCATATTTACTTCCACAGATACTCTCTCAGCCTTCAATTATTTTTAGTTCAGAGAATTTTGTGAGGCTATTGGGATTTTTCTGCTTACCCCTCCCTTATCTCTGGTTTCCAAGTCCTTGTCCAGCCTCCTTTTAAACAGAACCCAAATTTCTTTGTAACAGAAAATGCTAAAACCACTGCTGTAAAAATTCACCTTTTTAATTATGAGTTAACATTTTAATGATATCTGCCTTTCTAGCAGTACTTCTGATAGCTAATATTTTTAGTACCTTAAAGCTATAATTTACTAATTATTTTGTGATTTGGCATTGAACAAGTTTTTACAGAAGCAAGGTAGTAGTATCTTCTATTTGTATTTCTCAGGTTCAGAAGGACTAGTACAAGTTCACGGTAAGTAGGTGGCTGGAGTTAATCTTGTGTACAGATTTGGGTGCATGCACACAAGCCATTCTTTGGAGTTAAGGGAAAACTACTTACTGGTAAATTACCAGAACTGTGACAGCAGTGGTTACATCTGGCACAGCTCGATGTTGAAGCAGAGATCTCTCCATACTCTGACTCCCCACTGGCTGCTGGCTATAAAAGTGAGGAAGAACTGTTCCATACTCTGATCGTCCATTTGCAAATGAATTTGTTTTAACCTGAAATCTTCAAAATCATTTTCATAGATCTAATCTGTTATCAAGAAAATGCTTTATTTAATTTCCTGGATTTTGGAATATCAAAAGAGTACTTATCCTAAATTTTTAGATAATATAGGCAGTAATATGTAGGAATAAAAATCAACATATCACACAAATTACCGCAATAGCAAATTTCTAAATGTGAAAGGCTACTAAAGTGCTTATAGTTTCTATCCTGAGGCATCAAAACTTCAACATGGCACACTAAAGTACTTTCCATTTAGGTTAAAACTTACCAGTGAGGCAATGCATTTTGTCATCTTTTTATATGCAAAGTCTTCACTCAGAATTTCTAAAACTAATGCTTCAAAACATATGCTCCTTGAGGCAAAGACTCATTTTTGTTATGTGTTTAGTACAGTGTCTTCTGAAATATAGAACTGATGCTGAATAGAGTTGTCACTCATAGTTGAATGTGAACATTAAATACCAGGTCAGGCACTTACTTCTTTGCAGAGATTCTTTCTGTTTTTGGATAAAAATATTGGGCCAGTAATTTCCTTCAAAAGCTGTGAAAGGAACAAGGCAATACAATGAAGTTATCCTCTGAGCAAAAGGAAATTTAATGTTTGTATATTTCTTTATTTTTAAGCATACTACAACTCAAATCAGGGTCAGCAGGTATGAATTGTGTGCTGTCACAGAAAACTGAATGGAAATTACAGTGGAAAAATCACATCATTCGTACTAAATATTTAAGTAATAGAAAAATCTTCTGTGGCTAGTCAAACATTATCAAATTCTGCTAGAAAACCTATGCAATATGAGATTTCCTGTACTTCATAGTAAAATCCTCAGTTCCTGATAAAAAAATGAGGGATAAATTTTTCCTTGCAGTTTTGGGTTCTTGTTCCACCATGTGGTTAGAGGTAGTGGAGTAAATAGCCAAAACTGGGAAAATATGGGAAAAGTACTGCCTCGTGTATTCTTCACAAGAATCATGGGATCTGGAGTCGAAGACTGGGAAATTCCCGGCCCAGTTGTTTCTTTTGCTGCTCATGTTAAGGCAGAACAATGAAAGCTGTTACCTGCTCCCTTCCATACACCTCTTCACAAAACCTTTTATGGTCAAGAGAATCCAAGGAATATTTAGCAAATGTGGAATGCAGGATGGTCTCTCTTCCATCTCAAACCCCGACCTCCTGCATGTGCACAACTGCACTGTTTTCATACTTATCCAAAGGCTCTTTCACCTTTCTATCTTGCTTCCTGCCCAAAGTGCAAAGGGAATGAGAGAGATGTGGAAAAAGGCCACCACAGCCAATTTTCAAGCAACGAGTCCCTGTGCACTCCCTGTCATGGAGTGAGCTTCCATAAAGTCCACATCTGGATGGCAACAACCAAAGCAAGATGCAAGAAGAAGGACCTGGGGTGCTTCAGAAATGTGCTACACATTTTTGATGTTTGTAATGTCTGGTATTTCTTAGATAGCAGGAGCAAATACCCCATAGAAACCATACAATTTTCAATTATATGTTTAGGATCTTTTGCAACATAGAAAATGCTATGGCAGGTTTCTATAATCACAGAAACCAGGGCAAGTCTCTTTATATCTATATATACACTACAGCTCTGCAGGGTTCTGTTGCTTCCTTACATACAGCAGTGACTGAAAGCCTCCAGGGAGCTCACCAGCTGGAACAGGCTCTCTAGCCAATTCCACGCTCTGCTGCTGAATGTGAGGTAACATTTATTATGTGGTATCTCAAAGACTGTAGGAAAACAGGTGAGATTCTGTTTTTTATGTGAAGGTAGATTAAGGCCCAAGATCGAACCTGGGAAATAAGAGTTTCAGCACATATCTTTGCTTTGGATCTGAGATCCAGACATCTCCAACTTCATCAGTCTATGCCCCAGTTCTTGTCTGAAACAATACTTAGAGAGATGGCATCTGGATAAACTAATTGAAGTTTTTAAGAGCTAAAATACTCCACTGGTGGAAATGTATACAATGAATAGACAGAAGAGAAATAAACCAAGAATGTAAGTTCAGTGACAGAAGTGCTTGCACCCTAAATGTTCTAATAGCTTTAAACAGCATTCATCTCAGTCAGTTGTCTAAGCTCCCCTCATAGGCTGTAGAAGTAAATTCATATATATTGAGTACAATTTCAGTTACAGAACACATAGCTAACATGGAACAAATGGATTGTGCATAAAACTTTTATTTCTCTCCATAAATGTAAAGGAAACCTTAGGTGACTATCTGCAGTGTAAATGCCAAGGCAGAAGTTCAGTGAGATGTATTCCTGCTACCCTTCTGTATTCCCTCTACCCTTCTTCCTAAATATTGTGTTCATTTCAATGGGGCAGTAATAATAATAATGGCCAATCTTTGCGAACGAAGATTTGGAAAGGGCTCACCCCACGTGTGCCCTCCGAGCCTGCGCAGTGGATTTTTTAGGTGAGGCTCAGCGAGCGCAGAACTGGCCCCACCATTTAAGTCCTAAGGTTCATTTGCCACGGCCGAGCAAGCTTGGACAGTGACAGGGAAGTCCTTAGGACTGTCTACAGCACCCGGTACTAACCGGGGCTGACCCTGCTTGGCATCCGAGATCTGACAGGATGGGATGGCAGGGAGGCATTGAACTGCCTGGGACGATCCCACTGAGACTCGAACTCGCGACCTTGGGAGTCGGAGACCAGAGTGCTTTCCACTACGCCACGGGACCCCCCCTACAATGGGGCAGTGCTCTACAAACAAAAAATTGAACTGAACATAACATAACTTTTCTAAATTGAAGTAATAAAAATAATAAGGATAATAAATATAGCAAAATAACTTCTTGATAAAATAAGCAAGAACATTTCCACAAGAAAGAAAAGGCACAAAGCAGTCTCATTAACTGCTGAGTTGCAAGCTGCTATACCCACTGCATGGTCAGCACTTCAACTTCCAAAGCAGTCTGACACAGTCATCAGAAAATCACTGTAGATCCTACTCCTGCTGCCTTGTCCTCTAGAATTGGTCAGCACTGGCCAATAATTGTTTGAAATTTTGCCAGCATTTTAGTACAACCTCCATGGTTGACCTGCAACTCATCAGGCTTTTCCAGAACACAGTATGTTTCTTCCAAGTTCCTGGTGAATCATGCATCTCAGTAAGCACACCATGAAAGGGAATAGAATCAGTTTGTGGCCATCAAACTAACACTCTTCATGCCTAGAGCTGCTGCTGCCCTTTATGAACCCCCAGATTTTGATACCTCCATTTGTTCAATAATCTGTTATGGCTGGCTTAACTGTTTTCCAATTGCTACAATTGAATCCTAAACTTCAACGACAACATTAATGGGATTTAAGAGCATGCAACAGCTGCTTTCCAAGGATAATTGATTTGCAGAAATTGAATATAGGCTTAAAATATTACTTCAGGTCAGATCTGTCTAGAGATCTTGATGTAAAGCAAAAAGTCTAATAATTAATGGACAAATATTTTAGTTCAGAACAGACAGGTCAGTTTACAAAGCTTATTAGCTAGCTTTTCAAACTCAAACATCTAAGCATGGCAAACAAAATGTAAAAAATACTTCAGGTTTGGTGTTTAGATTAAAACTGAACACAATAATCACCCTGAATTACATCGAAGTGTGAAAGAGTTGTATTGAAAATAACTAAGGATATGAAATCCATTTTAGTATCTTTCTTAAAGAATAGCCAATAAACAAATTTGAGCCATTTGCTGACTATCTGCCAATCAGTCTGTATCCTGATATTATCCAACTATTATACTAATTACAGTACAGTAATTAGTCTCAGCATTGACATTCTTTTTCTCACACTTAACTCTGAAGAGATTAGTAAACTCTTCCTGGACCATTATTAGCCATTCACAAGCACACAAAATTGCAGATTCTACAGATGCAGCAAGTGCTATGGTCCATAAGGAAGTTGTACCTCACAATCTTTTAAGAATTTTCCATTTAAAAGACTGTCCTAGTATTAAATGAGATTTCTAAAATACCAAAATCTTCCTTACTGACATTTTACTATTACTGCAAGTATTCTGTTTTCCTGTGAGAAAAGGATGACTTTGCTTTGATGTGAAATGCTTATTTCTGAATTAGCTCAATCAATAGAATTTAATCAGTTTCACTTTTCTTGGATAAAGGAAGGTTTTACTTTCAATTCCTACTCTACTCCAGCTGGCCAACTTCCTTGAGAATTATATCTTCCAAAGTGCAGTTTTCTGTGTTGTCAGCCTGTCTAGTTGATGTCAGCAATACAATCCAGTCAGGGAACATGCCCTACTATGAAAAAATAAGTAATTTTGTTGCTACAATAGTTATATGAAACATCTCCATGTGAAAATTTTATGTGAAAACACAATTTTATATTGTAATAACGTCAATGAAAGTATTTCCCATGAGCTAAACAAATGAAAACAAAATATTGCCTTGAAATGTTTTTTGTACTTCCAAACAGAAATAATTTAGGATTTCTATTTTGTAAAGGGTTCAGTTTTTATCTTCTAATTTGGGACAAATAGAAATGCTGAAATGCCAGATGTTCTGGAAAGGACAAGAGCCTTGAAATAAATTATATAAGCCTAAAAATAAATTTAGAGTGAGAGTACTGCTAGAGTCACAGCTGCAATACTAGTAATCAGTTGCACATATTCATGGTGACTTCTCTTCCATACGAAATTATAAAGTCCCTTTGTGTCTTGAGAACATAGATGTCTGAACAGCTTAAATCAAGGCGACTTCCTAGTTACATACTTAGTGAGGAAAAGTATCATGACTGTACATAAACATCTCATAAGGACCCATGCACAGTTTCGTTTACTGAAATAGCTAAAGGTGTGAATCCTCAATTTAATCAATGAATCAGCATCTCTTATTAAGTAAAGGCTGGAACTAACAGTTTAATTTGGTTTTAAGCTTCTGTAGATTTTTTTTTAATCTCAGACTAATGCTTGTTTATTGGTTTTCTTGAATTATCAAGGAAAAGGGGAAGTGTCTTCCAGTCTCCATGAGACTTCACATCAAATAATCAAATATATATCCTTACAATGAATAATTAAATGTCTAGCTAGCTAGAGACAGACTCAAGTTACAGAATTTAGAAGCAGAAACATGAAGAGGAGAACTGAAGTCCTGGTTTTGATTTGATTCATTCTAAGGAGACAAGATTTGGATCTAGAGTTCAAAACAATGAGTATCCCACATGTTGCCCAGTTTTAGAACACACAGAACAACACCTGAAAATGGTAATTTCAAAATCTTACTCGACAGAATGAAATCTGTTGGTTCTCATAGTCTGCAACCTTACTTGGCATTTCCAGGCCCTGAAATACCGATATATCCCAAAGGAGAAAACTACTCTGTAGGAATTTTCTTGATCCTACTTCTAGGGTTTTATGTTTAAATTCAGCTTAATCCTTTGGAGATAAGGCCCTATTTGTAATTGCCAAGTTTATACATAAAGCTTGTGGCTGTGTAGGTGTCTACACTAATTTTCTACCTGATTGCAAATATTAGTATTTATGTTAATACACCTACTCATCTGACATAGGAAGTCATGTAGATTAAGATTTTGCAGACATTGACATATGGGGTCAGGAACCATGTTCAGGTACTTGATGCTGTTTACAATGGAGGTGACACAGTGAGTGAACTTACACCTGATTTATAACAATGCAGTTGAGGTTAAAAATTGGCTCTGAGAGTCTACAATAGGGTTGAGTTGCTTATATTTTAATTATTTTAATGTTACAGTTTAAGTCAGTGATTTAAGAGTAATAAATGTCCCCATGCAATTTGAACCATATATGGTTCATTAAATGTAGTAAACATAATACAGAAGAAATAAATTTAACTTTGTTCAGACTAAAGCAAATGAAGAATACCTTTTAGCAGTTTGAAACCTGTCCTTGAAACTGTAACTGTAACAACTGATAATGACAGAGAAGATACAGAAGAGACAAAAAATAAACCATGCAGGGATGGCAAACCATAGTCAAAAAGGAGGCTCACTCTCAAAAAAATTATTAAAAACTTAAAAAAAAAAAAAAGGCAACAAAACCCCCCCAAAACCAAACCATCAAAAAACAACAAACCCCAACATAGGAAGAGGAATGAGTAAGAAAGTAGAGTAGCTACAGAGTCAATGAACATACTTGTCAAGACTTTTTTAGAAATTACACATTCATCTGGTATTTAGATGGGTTGGATCAAAAAAGTAAGCCAGAGTCCTTTAAAAGACTAAAGTATATTGAATAATATATGGAGGAATACATTAAGAGTCATGTAAAATTTTAGACTGGAACCATTTGCCTGTTTTCCAGCACAGGATTCTTTCTGTCACATTGTTGTTCAAAAAAGTAATGCCATCACATAACTCATACTTAATACTTTTTGAAGTGGCATAAGAAAGGAAAGGAGTTTTGATCATCACTCTACACAGAAGACATGCAGCTTCCACAATGACACCGCTAGGACACTGTATCAGGAACATCTGAAAGATGAAGGCACTTGGCAACTTGGAAACATCACAAATATCCATTATAAAATTATTCCCTATATCTAGAGAACAAATTCTAGGGAAAATTACAATAAATCAGTAGCCATGTTTCTAAAAGAAGGTTAAGAACAAACAGTTCTATTTCAGTCATGTATTTATTAAACAATCAGGTGTGTTTTAAGATCAAGTGAAGGAGAAGAAAAAGTGTAAACTGAATTCAGCTGGTCATGGGAAAGAAGAGCAAAACCTGAAGCTCATGCATTGTAGTACTGCAATGGAGTCACCCCCTTTGCTTCCATACATATGTATTTTTCTTCAAACTATAGACCAAGAGGAAGGCAGGCATCTCTGACTTACCAGCAGACTGCAGAAAACTGTAGAGGATGAGCAGTATTACTGTTGGGAACATGATGCATAGCCTGACCAGAGAGGTTTTTCCAGAACTCTCTTCTGTTCCAAATGGGCAGTGCCACTACTCCCACTTTCCAGACTGCCCTCTTCAAGCTTGGATGCTTTATATATAGAATTGCAATGCCCTCCCTCATTCCCATAGCTTTCAGAAATTGCAACAGCAGAGTACCCGCCAAACAGGATCTCCTTTTTATCAAGTTCAACACACCTAAAGCCACTTGAAAAAAGAAGAAAAAAAGGAACACAAACTCCTCCATTCATTATCATTCTTACAAGGTTTTTATAATGGCTTCTATTTGTAAGAGCTCAAACACTTTTAGCTGCATTTACTGAACAAATCTGGTATTACACCCAAAAGCAAAGAGACAAATAATACAGAAATGATGATCACTAGCTGATAAGGTAAGGAATAATATTGGACCAGTACATAAAGTGGAATAATGAAGTGAAGGAACTTTGGAACTGCTGAAAAGACTGTGTGCATAGAAGATGGTAAGACATGAATGAACAGAGACACAGATCTCAGATGGTTTTTATTAACTCTCCTTTCATTAACTTTTATTCACTCCCCTGAGTGATTGTCTTCATCTCTCTCTTGAGCGACTTTTTAAACAAAATGATAAACTTATTCTTGGTAAGAAGGTCTGCCCATGGTACAGGTTATTTCCTAAGTTTGCAAGAGAGCTGAGTAAGCCCTTGTCTACCACTTTACCACTGCTAGGAGCAGAGGGACTGTAGTGCTCCCTTGACAACTCAAACTTGGTAACTGATACTGTCATACAGAAACTTACTTAGTTTTCTCTGACTGAAAAGATGAAAAAAACTAAACAATATTGTCAAATAGGATTTTTTAACATACTTACATAATCTTTCTGTCAAGCATAATAAACAAAAGCAGCTGACATCACGAGCATTTCATGGCTTGCTCATTTGAAGAGCAGGGCACTTGTGAGCATCATGAAAGGTACCAGACTGAGATAACTAAGATCACTGGTAACACATGAGAAAGTACCAAAGCCTTTACATACCACCTAACAGCTAATTTTCCTCTCCCATTACCACACCTTCAAGCTTTTCTCTGGAGTCTTTATGTTTACCAAAAACCTTAATGTCTTTATAATATGAAGCTTACAAAAATCTGAAGAAATGCAATTACTGGCAAAAGTTATTACAAATACTTCTGGAAAGTGTTGTTGTTTTCATTTGCCCATATTTGTAGCAACATTCTTACCTGACACTTATTCTATCTGAGAAGTCAGAATAAAGATATTACCTTCAACTATCCTGGAAGGTATTTCCCTGAATCAGCCTAAATATGATTCAGCAAGTATCTTGCCATTTTATGAGGACATCCAATGATGATGTAAACACAGCTAATCAAAAGCATCCATATATAATTACATTTAACTCAGGAATCCAGACCAAGAAAAAAGCATTTGCTGCAGGACTGTGACAAGTGGTTGCCTTCACAGTACATAGATAATTGTTTTATGTGGAAGAGTTTTGTGGAAAAACTGTCTGTCCAGCTGTAGTGAGAGAGTGACATCTCTAATTAATGTGGGGTTTTTTTCCTACTTAGTAATTATAACTGGTTTAGTAACATCATTAATTCTCAGAAGCTGTCATTGTACAGGAGAGCAGAGGTTATTGTGGCCATATATAGTAACAGGCACAGTTTGTCAGTACTGAAGTATGGTTTCCAGCATCATGTATACTTCTGGAAGATTTTGAAATGTCAAAGGAATTTAAGTAAAGACAGAAATTATGCAAATTGAGAGAGTCATAACTTTTTAACTATATAGCAGACTACCTTCCACAGCTTAATTAATCTAGGAAGTTTTAGCTATTTCAATTATAGAATATTCTAGTGCTTTAATGAAGATAACTTAGAAAACATTCCACTTCCAGTAATACTCACTGTGTGTTATTTTAGCAGCCTTGCATATTTTTTTGATAAATAGCTACATATCTTTATAAAGAGTGAAACCAAAATACATCCATTGATTAGCCATGGGCCCTGTGGGTGTACATGTAATTTCCTACTTTTGAAACCTGTGCCTGGAATTTCAGTTGCTCTTCCTGGAATGCAAAGATACTGGCTACAGCTTGATAGCAATCTGGCACAACAGATTAGCTGGTGGGTTTTTTTTCCTTTGAGCTCTGAAATCTGATTTTATGTCTCATTCAAATTTAAAATAATTGTAAGCTTTGTTGGTTTGACATGACACTCTTAAAATCATGCATATATTAACTTTCAAATTATTTTAGACGCCTGGCCTTCAAACAAAGATTTTAGAATATTTTTGATAGAATCATTTAAGTACAATGAATATAACATTAGATGTCTTAGAAATGCTGTATCAGAATTACATAAGGCTCTTGAAAACAACTGCATTATTTTTATTCTTTATGACTGAGTTATTCAGTGTGACTGGCAGGGCAACTTCGGTTTCTGCTGCAATCCAATAAGCTGTAAAATGTCAGTAGAGAAGTCTGACATTCAAGGGACACTTGTAGGTTTGGGGGTTTTCTGTATAGCCTGTCTCAAGGTAACACTATTTTCTAATAGAATACTTTAACTATATGCATATTAGAACTTATTTGGTATGAACACAGACTTGGAATGAAGCTTAAAATCTTTCAACATTTAATTGGAAAATAAGGTTCCCACATGAAGGAAGTTTCAGGCCAATTTTTATCCAGTAACCTGTCCAAAATGAGCACTGAAAATTTGCCTAAGAAATTTCGCATTAAGAATGATAGAATTTTTTATTCAGTACCTAACCCATTTTTAAATCTTGGCAATATCACATAGTGGAAAATTAGAGGCTGTACAGTAGTCACAAATGGGGAAGATACTCACATATTCTTTCCCTGAATAGATTTGCATTTGACAAGAGTAAAAGCACATCCATTTCACTTAAGATTTTGACTGAACAGTGGTACCTTTCCTGTGTAAGGCAGAAACACTAAATTCCTGTAGGGATAATTGAATATATGCTGATTACATCTCACTCAAAATTCACAAATTAATAGTATAAAGACAATTTAGCAACAGATTGAATAAAGCTTAAAAAAAAATCAGTGAATGTGAATTTTGTTCTGGACATGGTCAACTGAAAAAGAACTGATTAACTTTTTCCTCTGTACTACTGTGGAAAAAAAAAAGTGCAGTATTCTTGATTTTGCCACTATAGTGGAAAGGAGTTAAACTGAAATATTCCTACATGTGTTGAATACTTTATGTGCTGGTCTTCTGTTATCATTATAAATAGTTTTAAGCATAAAACTAAAGAAGGAGTGGCAAGTAGTCAGTATTATATATTCTATATAAAGCTCCTTAAATAAAGACCCAAAATTCAGTATTATGAACATATGACAGGAAGGAAAAGAGGGATGCAATGACTAGTCAAGGCACCAGGGAAGCATTGGAGCACAAGATAATTGAATTACCATCCCACTATTGAAAAACAAACCAAATGAACAACATAACTAGCAATAATAGGCCAAACATAAGAAAACAAGCTCCCATTTTTTCTTCTTGTTTCTCATTGTTATCTTTCAGGTAATTTAGCCAGTGAATAAAGGATCCCAGACTGCTGCTTCCCTAGGCTAAGCTTATGGCACACACAGGGGCTCCTCTCTAGTTGTGTGAGTAGCTGGCAGGTAAACAGGCAGGAGGCACCACACAGCCAGCTGGTTGTCTCTGCTGCCAAGACATTTTCCAAAGAACCCAATGGTAAAATAGATACATATTCTGAGAATATTCCAATTGTGGTAAATAATGATTTTTTGGCTGAAAAGTATTCACAAAAAGCCATAATTAGCTGGTGCCTTTATCCTCCGCCTATATGCCACTTTTAGAAACCCCAGATACTTATGTTCATTCTGTGTGCCTTTCTACCTGCCTCTCTTCACGCTTTTTGTAAACACCTTTCCCAAACAGTACCTAAAAGAAGTCCAGTGTGATTGTTCTATCAGACACTAAGTAATCCACCTTATGGCTTTAAAAGAAATCCACATTTTCTGCTTTCCTTTTGGTCTCTAAAATCAAGAAACCTTTCTTTCTTGGTATGTTTGAAATAGATGAGACACCTCACACACAACCAGAATAAAATTTCTTCTGAGTAGACTGTTAGGGCTGCATTTCACCTGGAGCCATTCACTCTGCTGTCCTTGGGCATCCGACTACAGTTATGTATATGTGAAATTTCATTTAACATTATAAATTATGTTTGGTTGCAATGTGCAGAGACACGGTGGCCATAGGTGTTATGAGATATTTAACTTCTTGTTTTACAGTGTGTATAAACAAAAATGAATACAAACCAAGAAACAACTAACAGCATTCTTTCACTTACACTGTTCCAAAAGTACTTTTGTACTTAAATGACTGAAAAGTCAAGTCTTTCCCATATACCTATTAGAAAAAAATATAAAAAATAATTTAAAACTCATGCCTCTAAAAGTGATAAAGACTTCACTGATTGGTACTTAAGTTGTAATTAGAATTTCTTGGGGACAATGCCCTGAGACCTCCCTGTGTTGGCTTTATGCCTCTAGCGCTCACCTTGAGGAATATCTCAGATTCTATAGCTGTGGGGACCTCAGTTGGTGTAGTTCACTCTTTATATCCTCCCAACATGGGCAGCTGGGAAAGCCCGAAACTCCCACAGTTCCTCAAGCACATCTGCTGCCCTGAAGACAAACTCGGACAAAATATTCAAACTGTTTCTGGCATAAAACCTTTCTGGGGGAAAAAAAATACCGTGCACAAAACAAAACAAGGCCTGCTACCGTGAGGGTGCTCTCTCACATGATACCATGTTTTCCTTCCTGTGCACAGGAACACTGGAACAGAAAACTCCATTTTCTCTCTTCTCCCACATGCCCTTCCCCTGCTCCTGAATTCTGTGTTGTTGATGCTGGACTCAACTGGTTTGAATTCCAATCTGGAGCAGTCTGGACTGCACAGTTTGTCATTTTAGCTACAGTCCTGACACAAAAGAACACAGACAGAATGACTCCTTTATTCATGTCTGACTCTCCTGATACTTGTGTATGCCTTTTGAGCTAGAATTTCCCTCAAGCACGATAATTGTGAACAAAATCTGTGCAGTATCTCTTAAGGTCAAACTCATCTTCTAGGGATAAAGTAATCTGTAGAGGAAGACATTGATTCTCTCATTTTCATTTACTTCTAGTGGAGAGAAAAAAGTTATTTCTTCTTGCTATTTCTTAACTATTCATGATGACTTCATATAAAGTCTAGGAACAAATTAGACTTTATGCTGAACTAAATCCACACTTGGAGTGTTCCTTTTTTACTGATATAGAAAGTGTTGATACGAATTCAATTTTATTCTTCAATTCCTAATATATTTCCCCCTCTGGGTTCCATTAACATGGAGAACATTTATCTGATGAGCAAAAATTTGTGAAATTTCAGGTCAGATATTTTTTCCAATTTTTACGTTTTAAGAACTAAACATTGTTCCTTTTCTAAGGGAAATTTGGAAAGAGCCTAAATTATGCATCAGCACTTCTGGGCAGCATGCACTTTGACTCTACACTGTACAGAAAAAGAATGGAAAGCATTACACACGAAAGCAGCTGTGGTTCAAGTGCTTCTAGCTCAGTTAGAACTTAGTTCATTAAGTCATATGAATAGGAAACAACCTAAGTTCTCCTAATTGGTATACTTATAATTGCCATGCAGCTGAGCTAAATCTGTAGTTTGTAATTAATGTTCAAACCGGACTTGGAAAAAATAAAATAATTTGTTATTACTTGTGACAACACAGCTCTCTTAATTTAATAATCAGATAGATTTTATTACCAGATATAGAATGAAAAACAAATACCTTGTGTGAACCAGGAATTCATTAAGCACAGGCTTTGACCTTTGCTGGTAAGGAAGTAAATAGAATCTGTATTTACACAAATATTAAGAGCTGGGAACGGGAAGTCAGTGGCAATCCATGTTTAACTTGTCCTTTAATGTGTGTGCATTTTAGAAAATATAGTCTCCAATTGATGCTGATACAACATATCTGCTAAGATAATACAATCAAGCAATATGCTTTTGTTTACCTTTTTCTTGATACATTCTGATCCTTTTTACTTTTTATGCATTTTGGTTGCGAAGTATTTAAAAAAAAAGGAAAAAGATAGAAAAAGTCACTAAGTCACTATAGTCACTTTGCCAAAGGTCCAAAGCCCTTAGATGTCTGAATCGTGGTAGAACAACATGACTTATACCTTGTTCTGAAATTTGGAAACATCTTTACAGTTCTACAGAAAATATTGGAAGAATGAAATAAAGTTAAGGGTGAAAAGGGTTAAGGGAATAATGAAGGTGGTTTCCACGCACACAGTTTCAAGAACAAAGGACAGTACGGCTATTTTTCCCACAGGCAGAGAGCACTATGCATGGAGAATCATAAAAATGCATTTCTAGAAACCATACATTCCCTTTCAGCAAGAATGAAAAACTTGCAGGGCTTTTGTGTATTTTTACTTTTGAATATTACAAAGACATGACAGAATTGTAGCTGCAATTTGCAACAATTAGTGACAGCTGCTTGGTCTCTTAGGCCAGGCAGCTGTGTTTCTGTCATGTCTCCTTTCATCAGAGGGTTATTTAATACATTAAGACCTCACTTCATGGAGAGTGTGGCTGCCATTTTGTGTTTATTTTAATGTAAAGATATCAGCACTATGTTTTCTCACAAAGATTTGAATTTTTTTTCTCATTTTTCGCCTTAATACATGCTACAGATCCTGTCCTGAAAGCTCTTTGCTTCTGGGCATGATTAAATGTAATCAAATCTATATTCTATTATCAGTTACAGTTATCACTTACACTAAGAACAGTTTTCCTCATGAGAAAAACAAAAAAAATCACGCTATTTGAAAGTTCTGTGTAATTAAGTACACATGTAATTTTTACTATGATGTTCCTAAGAAGGATTAAACATAATAAAGTATGAAGAATCAGTTGGAAAAGGAGAACTAAATCTTAAGTTGCCTTTATTTGGCAATTTCAATTTGTCAGTTGCATTTCTCAGTTTTTAAACTGAACACAATATAGCACTGAATTGCTGCATTGTGCCATGTAGTTATGTTTAATATCTCAAGCTTGGATTTTCTCCCCTTGGCTCAGGTGGTAGGTGTCTCATATCCAAATGTACATGACAAATATAAAGAAATATTTCACAAGGCTTAGGTAAGATCCAGACAATTTTAGTCCTTACACTTGTGAGTATGGCTACTCCCTTGTGCTCTTCATCAAAGTAACAGCTAAATTAGTAGTAGATTCTCTCTGTGAGTTTTCTCCACCTTTTTTTTTTTTTTTTTAATTCTAGACTCTTTCCTTTCAGGTATATGCTCCATTACATTAGTTTTTGACTTGAAATCTCTGTTTTCTCACTGCTCAGTTTAAGAACAAGCATAGGGAGTAATAACAAAAGCATGAAAGTATGTTGCATATACAGTGCAATATTAATAAGATATTAGCCAATTTTTTTCCTAAGGTGTAATATGCTATTTTCTGAGAAACTAGACTACACATTGCTAAATGCATCTAAGATCTTACCTAATTAACTTAGATGACTTAAATGCTATAACAAGACTCGTTAGTATTTCTACCTACTGATACTTGCTATGTGTACAAATGTATATACATACAGCATGTATATACATGCACATGTATATACACATACACACACATGTATATACGCATACACACATATCTATATACATATGCTTACTGTATGCCTATACTTATCCATACCGTTCTTCTGATGTTTTCTAGTAACTCTGGAAAAGGGAGCTGCAGTCAGGCTGACAGCTCTAAACAGAACTGAAAACTTGGACCAAACAAAGTGCTTAATGTGGCCCAAAGCATGGGAAAAAATGGCAGGGGTAGGTTTTATTTCACTGATGCATTTCTGGTATGATGTCAGTAATTCCATTTGAGTTAATGTCAGAGTTGTTCCAGGGCCTGTGACTGCCAAGCTGTACATTGTGTGCTTATCTTAATTTCTCAACCAAGTATCAGCAGAATACTTGCTAGTTGAGAATATGAGAACTTGAAATTGCCTGTGGGGAATCTGGCAAGCTGAACTAGTCCTGTGTTTATATAATATAAATTAAGTAAAACTAATAAAACTAATACACCCATGAATGCTAGCTGTTGCTGAAGACTGTGATAAAACTCACATGTATTTTTAAGGCAGTATTTTCCAAGTCTCAAAAGCAGTGAAATATTCATATCTGAGAAGTACCAGAATGTAAAGACAAAATTCCAAGCAGAATTCAATTTAATAGTGTTCCAATGATCTTACTCAAAAAGCTAGAGCTTGTGATGTCTAAATATACTCTTAACAATTACTACAACCCTTCACGATGTAGCTGAGTAGTGCCTACATAAATGTGCAGTAACTGTCATGTATTCCTTGTCCTCACTGAGGAAGTGTATGTTTTTCTGGTTACTCTGGGCTTGGCAGCCTCTGGATGTTTCAATAAGAAGCAGACGTTGCAATGTGAGATGCTTCATACAGAGTCACAAAAGAATAGGAGGACTTTCTTTATGTTATCCATTCTTCTCCTGCAAGAACTCCAAATATAGGTGCAAGGAAGTTTAATTCTCTGAGACTTCTGCTAGGTTTCATATGGAAAGGTGGGGGGCTTCCCACACACCATTATTTTGAGGATTGGCTGAAACTGAGTTTAAAGTAGGATATTGCATTCCCACTAACTACTACTGCTATACCATCTTCTGCTGTATCATACTTATGATCTTTCTTTCTTCCAGTAATGCATTGCAAAACAAGACTGCATGTCTGCCAGGTACTGGTTCAATCTCAGTTTTTCCTAGAGTGAGAAAGATGTTTGCAGTGGGGCTCTTGTTTAAATAGCTGGTGTTTAATAAACCCAATTAAATGTACTAGGAAATTTGAGGTCAATGCCTTGCACATATTGTGTGCCAAGCAATGAGCCTTATGGCAATCCTCTCTGGCTCTTAGGTAGACATATTGAAGGATAACATTAGCTTGTGGAAAAGACTGCCAATTTGCTAGAAGAGCATTGCGGAAGACTACAGCCTTTCCCCAGAGCTTTCAACAGATCTTTAAGAACACTGAATTCAGATATGAGACCCTGTTGAAGGGCTGGTTCTGGATTTGAAACTGCATGCGAAGGCAGCATAGGTAACAAGGGACATTTATTATATACTTGTATTGGACTGCTGAAAAGGTGCTCTGCAGCATTTGTCATTGGCTGCCATTTTCCATATAATGAAAACTTCATGTCCGGTTTATGATACTTCGTTTATTTCTTTCAAGCAATAAAAAGGCCATGTCATTTTTTGAAAGTTATTTAGTAGCCTTATATCCAATGAGAGACAGTAGAAAGAACTGTTTTGTAGCCACTAGTTGCTGTCTGAGAATACTCACGTATTACTGCCTATACTGGCAAACAGAAGCAGATTTTCTGCAGAGAGCTGCAGGCTACAAAGTATTAAATTAAAATATTACTCAGCTACAGCACTTCAGTAATTGTGAAAACACACTTATCCTGGTTTTGCCAGTACTAATTGTATCTTCTGCTATTTTGTGCTGCTTGTAATGATGACTGTGAGAGAGAGGAAATTATGTTTTCCATCAGTTTTTATAATGGTTAAACTTGAACCATTTTTCTCCTGACATCCTAGAACAGTGGAGCCACTAGTGTTGTGATATGGAGGCTTTCTACTGTTTTCCACAACTTCATGTGGCAATTCTGTGATACACCAAGAAATTCAGCTAAGGCAACCTGTATCGTGGGTTTCCTGGTGTTGATTGGGATAGAGGCAGATTTCTTCTTAGCAGCTGGTACAATGCTGTGTTTTGGATTTAGTATGACAACAATTTTGGTAACAAACCAGTGTTTTGGATGCCACTAAGTAGTGCTTATCCTCAGTCAAGGACTTTTCAGTTTCTCACACTCTGCCAGTGAGGAGGTGCACAAGAAGCTGGGAGGCAGCATGGCCGGTACAGCTGACCTGAACTGGCTGAAGGTATGTTCCATACCATAGAACACCATGTTCAGGATACAAATTTTATTTATTAAAGAAAATGGATTAAAAAAGAAACAGAATGGTTTCCCCAGTTTCTTCTGCAGATCTGGGATGAGCAGTGCTTTCCTCTGTCAGTGGGCTGAGGAAGCCATGCTCTGAAACCTCTCTGCAGCCATAGCTTTGTGGTGTATCCCTCAGGTGCCTCCTTTGGTGTCAGGGATCACGCTGTGATTCACAACACCTGTGCTCTGTCTGTCAGAACTCCCTGAACCCATCACTTTCGGGGGCACTTGTTGAAAGTGGTTCAAGCAGTGTGTGGTGGGACTGGGTGCACCCTGACTGGCTGGTCGTGTCATGCAGCAAAATGGGAATGGCAGGTAAGCATTGGGCAATGTCAAAGATTTTATACCAACATACATGTGTCTATCAGTGAGGCTGGCCTGTGTAGTCCTGATGGAGTTTATTTGAGACCTGTGACTGTTTTCTGTTTCAGCACTAATAAAACACAAAGGTCATTTCTGTAGATGCAGTGTAACAAACTGAATTCATCTATGGGATTGATTTGGTCTATTTTGATTATTGAAACTTTAGTATTAATTTTCCTTAATTTTTTTTTTGCTTTAATTTGTTCAGAAGTGTATATGCTCTACTTTAAAAGCCAGTTAGCAGTGAGGTATTAAAAAAAGTCATCTTTTTGATGCAATTTAAATCTATCATGCTAAGGAGTTCAGTTGAAAAGTTCTAGGCCATGAACAGGAAACTAAATAACAGGAGTTTTAAAAAGACCTTGTTTTATTCTAAAAACCTTTGTATGGAGGGAAGAGTGTTTTGTTTTTTCTTTTTTGGGGGGTGGGGGTG
>VWZD01009315.1:0-59991 GCA_013396695.1 Sakesphorus luctuosus | reverse complement strand
GGGGGGGGGGGGTGGGGGGGGTGGTTTGTGGCCTTTTTTTGTTGTTGTTTTGGGGATTTTTGGCTCTTGGTATTATAGTTTTAAATCTAAGAGAGTCAATAGGCATTTTGGTATCTCTGGTAACCAAGATTCTGAGGAGATTAATAATCTTAAGAATTGCTTTTATATCAAGGAACACAATTAAATTAAAAATATTTATTCTTAACTGAGTTTCCAGGACTTTAACTACACACTCAATCGATAGAGTATGTTTGCATATTGCTAGGAGTCAGTGAGTCACTATTTGGTATCTCCATTCAGTGATGATGTTAATACCAGATTGTGGTATCCATGCAAGTTTCCTATGGTTTTTTTCTCAGTTGGTGTAACAGCCAAGTTTATCTCATCTTGTACCTATAATATCTAAAGAAATTTTTAAGATAAGTATAATGACTTTGCTTGAAGAACAAAACTGAATGCTCTGAAGAACAGCAGATGTGGAAAAAATGGTTGCTTGATACGTTATGACACTATTTCTTTGGGGTAATTGCTGGACTTATAGAAGAGCTTTCAGGGCAAACTGTTATTTATATGAAATAAGAACTCGTGGTGGGTTGGTCCTGGCTGGATGCCAGGTGCCCACCAAAGCCTCTTTATCACTCCCCTTCTCAGCTGGACAGGGGAGAGAAAATATAGTAAAAGGCTGACAGATCGAGATAAGGACAGGGAGAGATCACTCACCAGTTATTGTCACAGGCAAAACAGGCTTGACTCAGGTCTGTTACCCAAGATTTACCTACTGGTAAATTAATGTTGACTACTCCTGATGACTTCCTCATCCTTCATGTGCCTTAAAATGGCTTCCAGGATTAGTTACTCCATTGTTTTCCCAGGTATTGAGGCGAGGCTGTCTGGCCTCTAGTTTGCTGTGACCTTCCCTTAGAGGAAGTACCAAGATCTCACCTTGTCTATCAATTGTTCCAACCAGTTTGAAACAGTTACTTTCAAAGAAATATTTCTAACCTTCAGTCTGCTCCTGGAAAATTCTAACCCCTAAAAATCTCTTTGTGTGGCTTAGCAGAGTATTTTGATTCCTTAAGTATTGCTTAAAATACCAGCATCTCCAAAATTCAAAACATTTTAGGAATTATATGGAGTTGCTCTGATTTGTTTGCATGCCTCCAGTCAAATATCTCTGTATTCTCCTTTAACAAAAGCAGTTCCTTAAATAGAATCATTACTCTTAGTTAGTAACCATTAGTTGTTCAAAGAGGTAAAACTAATTGCTTTTTATTCTAGTGATCTTTCTTTTCTGCTGTCTGAGAACATGACTTCTGGCCAAGATCCCAGCAATCCTCCCTCAGCTGCCTCCTCTCCTCATTGCTTTCATGTGCCTAGGCCTCCCTTAGTTCTGGACCATACTCCCTGCTATCTCCCACTGCACAAATGCTGGGCAGAAGGATTGGAGTCACTGGGAGGCTAGGGATTTGGAAAAACACTGGTGTCTCTAGCCCAAGGCAGAGAATTTTGCAAGGCTCTAAGAAGTGGTGAAGAGAGTTCTTCAGAAGGTTCAGACCTTAGACTCTCCTACAGACCTTAGACTGTATTCCATGAGTAAAACCATGGGATGCAGAGGCTGTTTCTGTTCTAAGATGAGCTTTCACTGAAAGGCCTAAAAAGCTGTGACTGATTTGCAAGATCTGGTTTTCTGCCTTTCCTTCAGTTGAATAGCAAAGTAATTCTACTTTAGGGTAGAGAACTATTGTTCAGTCTCTACTAATCCCCACCTCCATTATTAATTCCTACTACCACCAGCACTGGCTGTTTATACTTCCTAAACAGATTGTGGTAAACACTGTACTGCCAGGCAGGAAGAAAATTATTTGTGCCAATCCAAAGATGAGCATACTAGGAGAGAAAGGATCTGCCTTTGCTCATGATTCAGCTGACAAGAATTTATGGCAGGACCTGTGTCTCTCCGGGTACCCCCAACAACCATTCACCAGCACAAACCGACACATCCTTTGTACCAGCCTGTGCTATAGAACACCTGATATGGGTCTATCATTGTTTTATTCACCTTTAAAATCTGTCATTCTGAGTGACTGGCTTCTCTATCCATGCCAAAGGCAAACCTTGATCAAACAGCTATCTTCTCTGAGTGCTCTGCTTCTGTCACCTACTCTCTGTAGCTTTGTGGTCTCTGCTCTGTAGGCCTTTGTAGACTGAATAGGTACCACAGAGCTGCAACCATTACTCCTGAGAACAACTTTATGCTGCTAAAGATAATTCAGATGTCTATACGAGGTTAAAATTTTGAGGAAATGCTGAGCATGTTGAGGTTTGGCCCCTTTAAAGATAAGGAGGATGGCAGCCATTCTGAATGACAACATTTATATTGTTGGCCTGTTACCCTGTTTCTTTGGGTCTAGTTTATAACAAAACATCATTAACATCATTACAGCAGTAAACAATTTATAAACCTGTACAGTATGTGAAGACAAGGGTGGAAAAAACTAATTTGGTGTGCATTGGCCTTTCTGAAAAGCATCCTCTCTGCAGAGTATGTAATACTGCACAGTTACTTCTTCTCTATGAAAGAAAACCCCTGCAGCTGCAGGAGGTCTGATATGACAAATGAGGTAATTTGGAAAGAAAATTCTTTCATTAAGTATACAAAGTACATAAGATGTAAAAGCACGTATTTTTACCTTCTTGGTCTATTGGGTACAAGATATATAGATAATTAAAAGGGTACTTACTGACCCTTCAGATTCACACGTGTTTGGGGGACTTTCATTTTTGCTTGAAAGGCTTGGACAGGACTCTCCCTTACCAAGCCACTTAGGAGAGGGGTATCATTCTCTGTTGTGATACTTCATATGAAAATGCTGTTTTCAGAAATTCAGAGTGGGAATGTGTAGATGATCTGCCGCATACCTCATCACAGAAATATACATGAGTGGAAGTAAAAAGATTTGGTAAATGATACAGTAGCATACAACAGATAAATGGGGTAACAGTAAAATTTTCTCTGTCTGTCCATGGGCAAAAGTTTCTCTGTTTCCCTCAGTGTGTGACCGGAAATCCGTTTTATCATACAGAGAATCCGTGTGCCTTGGCAGTTTTGCAGTTTAAACTTGGTTGCCCACCTAGAACTCCCTATTGTAATCCTCAGGAGACTTGGCTGCTTCTGCATGCACTCCACTGTCCCTTAATTGATTAATATTGCTTCATTTATAAAGTTCCACAGGCAGAGGTGACATTTGTATAGTTGCATTTGGATGGTGTTTGATATATTGCTGAGTATAGAATGGCTGTCAGATTTGGCAGCACAGTAACAGCGCTAACCATATTTTATATGCAATTGTGCAAAGTGATTTGGGCATTTCTGAGTTTGAAAGCTGAAAAATTCTTCTTCAATCCACATACAAATGAATTCTTTAGAAAAAATGTTTACAAGTTTTCACTTTTGGCTTTACATGTAGCAGGGAAAAATTGGATCTGACATACATATGCAAGAGCTACTGCTTTGTAGGAGTCGTTCCCTGGATTTACATAGGTGTAGCACAGTAACATTTATCTACTTGTAAATATATATTTATTCATATTAATATTTATATTTGCTGATGTAAGAACTGAACAAACATGACTGGTACAGTCCTGATAAGTAGTAAGCAAGAGGTGCGTATGCTATTGGCAGGAGCAGGTGTGCCTAGTGATAGGTGCTCCGATTTTTCTGAATGCCTTATACTTGAGTGAGGAAGTTATTTGCAGAAATCTCAACACCATGTAATTGAATTTGCCTGTAATGAATTTATTTCATTTAATTTAACATTATCCACTGTTAATCCCGTGATAAAGGGATAGTCTGGAGAGGAGGGAGGAAGAAAATTCTTTTTGTCTTTTTGCTTTAATTATTTTTTAAAAAAGCAAATATACAATTTCAGTGCAAATTATTTTTTTTCCTGGTTTTTATGAGTTAAGGTATTTAGTGTGATCTATTTTTATGATTGTAGCAAATATCTTCATGTTTCTTTATCTGACATTTTTAAAAGAAAACTTAAGAGCAATGAATCAAGGCCTGGTTTACATATAAGTTTAAGTTTTGGAGTCACTGTCTCTTCACTGCACCCAGACATAGCTCTATAAGGAGGACGCAGCCTCTCAAACCTGTGGCAGCCTGTAGTGCCTGGGCCTGGGGCACTTCGTCTTTGTGTCTGCCTAGAGCTGGGAAATTGTTGGCAAGCTGTCCCTCCAAGTGAAAGAGCTATGGGAGGAGGTCCCCAAACTGTGAAGAATCTGAAGGGATGAGAAAGTGATCAAACGGCTTTTCTGAGACCCTGCAGCTTCAAGAACCTCAATCTTCAATTGTAGTGGATTGGTGACAAGAACCTATGCCTTTTAATTCAGAAGGTGGATATTCCCATCATGGCAAGGCTGAAAGCTGGTGACTTCTCACACTGGGAGAAAGGCTCCAGCTCCACCTTAGGACTTGCAGTTATAGAACAGGTTCAGTGCCCTTAGAGCCGATGAGGACCTGGGAATGTCATCAAATGGAGCACCTCCAGTGGCTGACCCTGTGCCACTTGGGACAACTAGAAGTAAGTGTCAAGTGACCATGGCTGGAGACTCCCTAGTGCATGGGACAAATGTCTGTGTCTGCTGACCTCATTTGTCTTTTAGGGAGATTTGCTGCTTTTTAGGTGCTCAAATTTGTTGCCAAAAATTGTTGTGCTGTGGAGAAGCTACTGAGACTCAACTCACACTGTACCTGCTGCTCTTCCACAGATATGCCAAAAATACTGCCAGGACAGGGGTGACCTTTGGGCATGACTGAAGGGCAGTAGGGCAGTGATCAAATGTTTGGAGACGGACATGGTGTTCTCCTTGATTCTGCTTCTGAGGGGAAGGATCTGAGGATGACTTGGATCCTGCAGTTTAGCAACCAGTTCCACAGCTGGTATTGGCAGAAGGGCCCAATTGACTGACAAGGTGGCCAATTTGGTAGGCAGAAATTTAAACTAGAAACAATGAGGGTGGGATTTATTTCTTAAAAATCAAGTAGGGAAGTTAAGGAGAGGGTAGGCAATGCAAGAGCCCAAGTGGTGGGAACTGAAGTGGCAAAACAATCAACAAAACAGAGCTGCTGTGGAATCTTGAACTTAAACACATGAAGAAGAAAGTGCCTGCAGAGCAGTCGCAGGGTAAAATGACAGAGCATAAAATTACCTCTTCTGAGGGATTAGCATGCTTGGGCACTTCTTTGGAAGGCCTGTACACTGATGAATGCAGTGTGGGGAACAAGAAGAGGTTAAAAGTCTTAGAGTAGTTGCAGGGCTGCCACCTCATTGGGGTGATGAAGACATGGTGAAATAGGTCACGTGGTTGGAGTGTGTTAGAGGAGGGATCCATAAAGACAAAATCCAGCTGTTGATGCTCACAATTTTCTCACAAGTCCAATACCTTGCTATCTAGACAGAATAAAGTATGTCCTAAACAATAGGGTACTACTGAACAATGAAGACAATTTTGTCTGTAATGTGATATAGACACAGGAGGTAAGAAATTTCTGTAAGGATCTTTCATAGTTTAAGCAGATCTTTCATGTCACCTGGCTAGAATCCAAACAACTGCTCTTTCATTTTTTAATGTCTGGTCTTAGGTAGCTTTGCAATTGTTGATAAATTAAGGTTTTTGTTACAAGATGTAGAATGTGTGAAGCATATCATCTACAAAAACTACGGGTTGTTTTTTTTGTTGTTGTTGTTTGTTTTGTTTTGTTTTAAATATGTTAGTAGCCTCATGAGTGAGAAATTTCTAAGTGACATTTCAAGAGCTTAAAAACAGCATTAGGTGTCTGAAGCTGATATTGAGACAGGGTTTTAACCTCTTCCCCATGTGTTTATTTCTGTTGCTTTAACAGATAGCAAATATTCTTTAATCTTGGAGTCCAATGCAATAAGATTCTGCAATTTTCCCTCCCCAGCCATCTAGCACACTAAGTCTAATGTACAGAAAAAATTAAAAAGGAAAATATAAGAACTGGATTTGTTTTTATAGTGATAAAGTGTTATGGATAAACTCTTGCTGTGTGTAGAGGTTGAGTGAGCACACTCTAAGTGGCATGCTTTTGTGGAAAAAGGGAATGGGCTGACCCCTGCCAAGCAATACAGCAGATCAACACATAAAATGCCCATTTATCAGAGCTGGGAATGCAGGTGAAGGAGTTCCCAACAAGAAACTCCCAAATGCAGGCCAATGAGCAATCTTACTGCACCTAGAAGACAGACCACAAATGCGTGTTAACCCTTTTCTCAGTGGGTGGTATGTGGGAAAAGCTTGGTCTGAATCAAGCAAGATGCCCTGCATTCTTAATACTTTTTAAAAAGGTAGTTTACAGCTCCTGGGAAATGTAGGCTGTAGATTTCTGTCAGTTACGAAGAACTGTGTTATTACCTGTTGACTAGAAACCATTTTGATGTTAACTTCAGCTCAGCTAATCAGGATTTTATTTCTAAATAACAGAAGTCACAAAATTCTGCTGTTCTTGTTTGCTGCTTAATAGAGTCAGTAATCCACACCACATTTTATCTTCTATGTGATGGCAGTTTAGGACTGATGAAAAGAAATCACAAAAAGACAGAAAAGATTATTTTATCCAGTCACTATAATGACCCCTAGTAGATGAGCAGAATGACTGTTCATAGCGTCAAGCAACACCAGGCAATCTGTTCTGGGGCATGGAATAATTATTTGTTGTTTTTTACTGATGGGAACATTTGTCATTTGCAACTGCCAGACTGTGCATATGTTTGCATGAGATAACTTCTCAGTATGCTTCTTGAATATTTTCTACCTATCAAATGATCTGTGGCTGAAAACAAATCTGAAGAACTCCTCTCTAGGAAGCTAATCAGGGTTCTGTTTCCTCCTTAGTCTGTGGGAGTGCAAATCCATATCTTCTACCTTTCATCAGAGTGCACTGAGTACCATTAGACTGCCTCCAAGTCTTTGCATCAATACTTCTTTTTACGGTCTTATTGATGCTGTGACACAGTACAGCAAGAGACATGGGAAGAGAAATAAAGCAAACAGAAAGGAGCATAGCCTTCTAGCTTCCTGGGATAGGGCACTCATCTGGGAGGTGGAAATATCCCTGTATTAGGCCCTGCAAAACTATAGCTCAGTAATTTTATGTTATGCCATCATTTCAATCCAGGAGTAATTCTGGAATTTGCACCTGTATTATACTGTCACCAGCATTATTATAATTTCACACATACTTGGATGCAGCTTAAAGAGGACTAAATTTTATGTCCTAGTGGACTTTGCATAACACCAGACTAGGGAGGTTCATCAGCAAGATTCATGGACTATTCTATATGGAGGCAGTGTTTACTTCTATGTGCATTTCTGGTTTTTACCAATTCTTACCTCAGAGAATTGAATTTCAGGTTTCTGAAGGCTGCAATTTAAGCAATGGCTCATGTAATCAAATCAGTGCAGTTATCATGATGGTTTTTCTGTCATGGTAGATTTTACTGGCTGACAAAAAGGGAAAACTGGTTCCAAACAGTTGTGTATAATACCTTACCTTTTTCTGTATTATTTAAATAGTTGTGATATCTGTGACTTCTACCTGGTACATGGCAGGGCAAGCAGCACACGGAAAAGTGTGGAAGAAAATTGTCTTCATGTCATTTTCTTTCCATCTCAATTCAAGATTAGCTGTATTGCTACCTTCTACAACTCACTCCCTGAGCTAGTGAGTTGCTTCTAATTTTCTCATGGGTATTAATTATAACTTCATTGGCTGGAAGCAGAGTTCCTGCCCTTTTGACATTGTCATTGTGTTGCTGTTACGGGCATGTCATGATTCCAGAACGTAAATACTGTGCTCACTTCCCTTTGGGAGTAGCTGTTTGTTCCTGTTTTGTAGCAAAGTCAGTCTCATCTTTAACCAGGGTGGTGGCATCACATGATTTCCACAATCAGGATTATTTGCTTTTAAAGTCTAATGGCTCTTTTTTTTTCTCCTGAGACACATTCGCCTCTTCAGGGAAAGCTATTCTGTATTTCTTGCCTATTGTGTCATGTAGAAGAAGAAATTTAAAATCTTCCAGTCACCATTACTCTTCCACATATCTGGGGCAAAAATGCACTGAATTAACTTAAATGCTACACTTTAAAGAAAACAAATTAGATCACGAATTCTTCATGAACACCAATGAGATGTCTCACGGCACTGAATCTGAAACATAAATCAATACCTGGGGAAGTGTTCACAAAGATCAATTTCAGATCCATAGTAGACCATATTTGAACCAATCCTGTTCTTCTTACTTCAAACAACTCTGCATAAACCAGTTTTTCCTCCTGGTAGTAGCCCAGAGTAACTTCCTGAGACAGGCTGGTTGCTGGTGATTGCGACAGGCTCCCGGCAGTTTTGTGGCTATAGAGCTGTGAACAATGCCAGGAGAGAAAATTGGTTAATAAGTTACAGTGCCCTCAGGTTGGCTTATTGTGAGTGACCTGGATCATGGTGCATGCTTTACAATGAAATAGTTCGCTGTGTCTTGTTTTGAGTGCCCACTTTGAAGTATGTTAGAATATATGCAGTAAAAAGCCAATGGGAAACCAGCAGCTTGTGTAGAAGAGCACATTAATGCAGAAAAGTAAACAGCAAACTTTCAGAGGTCACAGACTGTTTTATTGCCTTTTTTTGCCCTGTATTCTGGAATTTGGACAGCACAGTTGGCTGACAGAGGATCTAATTAGAGGTCATAGAGGGCATGAGACTGGCAACTATCACTCTCCTATGGGAAACAAGTTTGAGTCTGTATTCTTTGGGCTTGCCAGGAATAAAGGGAGCAAACATGATGATGGAAAGAGACTGGTATTACTGTTTGCAGGCTTCCTGTCCTCTCCCCATTTATTTGGTCAATGAATTCTTACCAGGCTGAGGTCTTTCCTATGGTTTTCCATTTCCTGTGCAATGTCTCTATTTTTTCAGCCCCACCATATGTTGCCAGTGAATTTTGACAGAATACTACTGCTTGATGTTGATTCAAATAGTTTCATCTTTGGAACACAGCATAAAGTCCGTCTGCTTCTTGCAATTTCTTACAAGGCTGGGGTGGCAAATGGTGTTAGTTTTGCTACAGCAGAAAATGGAGAAGTGACTCATCCATGATTGCAAAGTTTGTTGGCGTTACTGCTAGAGAGAGAGCTCTGTGCTAAACTGTCTCTACAAATGGTTCCCGTAAGAAAGGAATTTCCCTTTCCTTTAGAAAAGTGGCAATATTCTGATCAGAGTCAGAATAACCCTTTGAAGCTCCTCCTCTCCCCACTAATCAACTTCATTCCCAGATGGCTGACATAGCTAATCCTCTGGTGCAAAAAAAGCTTCTGTCTATGATGATGCTTCTGGTAGTTGTCTTCTTCCAGACCACATTTTTATCCATCTTCTTTTGCTCCGTGTGCTCACTTTCTTCATACCTATTGAAAAATGTACAAAGCACAGTAGGTAGCTGTCAGATCTCAGTCCTGCAGCACATTAGGTGACACTGCTGCTTGATCTGGGTTCTTGGAGAGTGGGTGCCAAGCTGAGAAGAGCAGCTTCCTTCTTCTTAATTCTACAGTTTAGAAATAAGATCATAATTTCAGCAATTCAGGGCATTTGCCCACTCACCTATCTTGAAAATCTTGTTCCTAGATTGAGGCAATGCACTGTAAAACAGATTAGCTTAAACTTCTGCATAAATTATAGAATTTACCATAGAAAAAATATCAGTTACTGTGTTTTACTTGCCCTTTCCATCATTCACCTACTGCAGCTTCACTAGTTCAATTTATCCTGTCACTAGCATCTATACTTTGCTGGTGGCGTCGGGGGGGAGAGGTGGAAGAGTACAGTGAAGAAGTCGTGACTGAAAAGCTGCCTTTGGAGTGCACACTGTCGCAGTGAGAAGCTGGAAGCGGCTGCTGCAGCAAACACAGCGCCGCAGTGAGTCAGTGATCCAAGCACAGCTAGTCCCAGTGAATCACCGCGCTATGGACTACGCCTGCAGAACCCTTCGCTCAGCCGCAGACGCCGAGGGACTTGCAGTTATTATTCAGCAGAACTGGAAGCCCCAGCTCTTTGACCCTGCCTGTGCAGCGGCTCCTCTCGGTGTGCAGAGGGAAGCCGCGGTGGCTGCGGGAGAGCTCTGGGTGGGTCTGGGTCTGGGTGCGGGTCCGTCCCTGCGCGGCTCCGCTACAGCCACGGGCTGGGGAGGAGCGCGCACCCTCGGTCTGGTATGCAGACACAGAGAGAACCTATTGCTCAAGCACCTTTGGCCCGGAATGTTCTTTAAACATCACAAATAACATGTTTTCTCTGAGTAGTGAATTCGTGTCCCCGTGTAGTGAAAAACAGGCCTGATACGGTTCTGTCCTCTGGGGCGCTATATTCTTCAGTCAGGCCAATCCTACAGAGAGCTGTACATTTTCATATTAGTGCCAGCACTGGCTTGTGTTGTTCCTTAAATGCCTTGTACACTTCATACCAGGTCTGTGCTTCAGTGGTGGCTAAATAAAAAATCTAGAATACAGGAATTATCCCTAGCAAGATGTGGGTTTTAATGTTCTGTGTCTTCCTTCTTGATAGTCATCCTAATATTTCAAAGTGAAAGGAGTGGCTGTAGCACTACAGAACAAATTCCATATATGTGGATAAAAGTATGTCAATGGATTTCACTGAACACCTCCTCAGGAATATATGTGCATATACATATACATACCCAATTTTAAAGCAAAAAAAAAAAAGAAATGAAGAAACTAATTTTAAAAACCCCATACGATTTCCCTTGTATTAGCTTAATTTGTTGGCCCTACCTAATATTAAAACATAGTAAACAAAAAGCTTCATTGCAGCTGTGCGTGTTCAGCTTTGGAAGCACAGTGCTTCAGCTGCAATGCATGAATCTTTATTGTACAGCTGGGAAATTATTTCAGTGCTGAAAAACAGAGAGCTCTCTGGTAGTTTGTATCAGACCAATGCAAGTGTTAATATAAAATATTTTTGTGAAAATGTGACATAGAAGTATAGTTCTCCCACCTCCTTTTTGTCCAAGTTAGCTTACTGGTTTGCTTTTCTTCTGTCTATCAGAGAATTTGGAAGACTAAGATCATAACACCTCTTAGCCAAGTATTTGAACAAGTTCAGAACAGTGTTGTCAAACAGTTGTTTTAGGGTGGCTTTGAGTATTTTCACAGCTTGATTCGAGTAATTTCTCTGATCAGCCTATGACAGAGAGAAGTTAAACATAATGTTTTTTGATCTCCACTGAGTTCTGTTCTTGGAAATGGAGGGAAATGTATGTTTGGTATTTAAGCAATGCTGTGGAACAGCTCCTGAATATTGCAGCAATAGTGTGAGGCTACATCCTTAGCAAGACATCAGTTGTTCTCAGAATAACTTGGTTATCCTATGTTGTTGTTATTGAGATATAGGATAAAGAATCGAAAATCTAAGGATCTCAGGAAGAAATATCAGCTCATGGTCTGTGGATGTGGTAGTTCTGAAAACACATAAAGCAGATGATACATTGGATTTGAAAATTTGGATGCAAAATTTGTGGAAATATGAAGAAAGGAAGAAGCCTTTTTTTCCCCTTTAGTGGATGCTAACTTGCAGATAATTTGTTTTTCCCCATCCACTGGCTACAAGGTTAATAGGATATTTCTTACTCTTTCTGTTTGTCACAATGGACTGAACATTGAAGTTGCTGTACAGAATTTCACTAAAGTTTGGTTAATTTTGTATAGTGAAGAAAACAGGAAATAATGACTAATGATTCTGCAGTGGTGTCAAGATGATGTCAGTATGCCAATTTTAAATGGTCTGTTGTATTATGATAATGTACAGAACAAGACCTAGAACATATTAAAATGGCTATTGGGTATAAAATATATTTGAATTTCAGATTGAGTGGCAAATACCTTAAGTATCTTTAACACCTTTAACCTAAAATCTGCAGTCACACTGTATCTTCTATAAAGTATCAGAAAAAATATTTTAAACTGAAAATGTCTAACTAATGAGACAATGAAGTACTTCATGCACTATAGCCATTTTTTACCCTATTTTATTTCATTGATACATACATATAAACTATTTCTATTGAAGTGTAATTTCTATTTCCAAAAATACTTTCCTAATGTGCATTTCTTTATGAAATATTGTTTCATGCAGAGACCAATCTAGACATTTCCAATTAAAATTAATCTGTACTGGAAGGCTGTCACAATCCTCTTTAGCTGTAGAGAGTTGTAGTTGTTTAATATATAGCATTACATATTAAATACATATTAATACATATCATAGAATGGGAAGGGAGCCATAAGGATTGAGTTCAACTCCCTGTACCTCACAGGACTGCCTAAAACTAAGAGTGTTAACCGGATGCTCCTTGAACTCTGTCAGGATTGGCACTGTGAGGACTTCCCTTGGGAGCCTGTTCAGTGCCCAAACTCCCTCTGAGTGAAGAACCTTTTCCTAATATCCATCCAATATGAACATTCCTTAACACAGTTTCATACTATTATGTATTATGAGAGGCTGTAGTTCTGTTTAATATGAATATTAATGAATTTTTATGTCACTTCCCACCTATTTGTACAAAGAAGAGCTGTTTAAAAATATTGTGATTCAGGGCCTAAGTCCTGCATGGGAGAATTAAAAGGAAAAAGTATTTGAAATTTATGTGAAAACGTTATCCAGTATGTAGAAGTTTGGCTGAGGTTTGAATTAGATGCAGAACACTCTCTGTAAATTCTTCTATATGTCTTTTTCCCAGGCTCAAGGTAGAGTGTGCCGATACAGTGAGATTCACTGTTTCCTGTCTCTCTCAGCATCCTGGTGTGGTCAGACTGTTCCTTTTTTCCGTCACTGTCCACTGGAATACAAAACCGGCACCTTAGGCCAATCATTCTATTTTATGTGAAAATAAAAGAGCAAAAATATATCCAGAGTGGCCACAGCTTGTACTGATGACACAGATGTTTTCCCTTGGTCCCTTTTCCTAACGAGAAGTAATGCTGCCATCTGCTGGCAGAGGACAGGCCACTTCTGGGGCCTGGTGCTTTCTGCATAAAACTTGGGAGTTACAAATCCATTTCTCCCCCCATATTTGATTCATTGATCTTGGCCATATATACCACACCGAGGTAATTATTTCTGCGTGAGGTTCAAGAGTTATTTAAGAAGGTTTGAATCAGAAAAGCATGTATATAGAAAATTTTCCTTTCAAGTACCCATTGGCCTTGTCTTAATAAGAGTTTAACAAAACATTAACAATGCAAGCCTCATTTTAATTTAATTGATCAGTGAAAAAATGTAATACAATTTTTTCCTATGAAAAATGGAATACATTTATGCGTTTGCCGTAAAGCCAGGAGGTCCTTCTCATTGACAACTAGCAAAATTTTCAAGCCCTCTAGCCTCAGTCAGAGGTCACAGTAGTAGAGTCAACAGGAAGACCCTGCTCATCTGTCTTTTAATGCCTAGTCCATTGTAAAATAATCTCCCAGAATGTTGGACTATGTTGCTGCTTTGTAAGGATGGGGATACAAGAACAAGGTACTGATTCACTGGCAGTTGGCATCTTCTTTGCTATTGAAATGTGTGCTCCTTAAATATCCCTGACCTGGGGCATTGTCTAGAAAGACACAGAAAAAAACATTATGGTCTCTCTGAAACTTCTAATACTCTGATGCAATATCTGGCTGGTAATTCTTAGGACTTAGTTTAGTTTGGAAGGGCAATTCACATTCCTCCTCTCAGTCTGAGGGAAACTTCTTGAAAGTGGCTTCACTCTAGTTCACAGGTGCTGTCAGATTTTAAACCTGTTCTCTCAAGCAACTGCCCCTTTGCCAAATGACTGTCCTTCACTTATTTTTTCATCATAGACCTGGATCCATTTTATAACCCTATTTTGTTTATTTCCCTAGATATTACTGTTACCTCAGTGCGGTTCCTGGAAATGCAGGAAAAGTAAACATCACCCCCTATGCCCAAAAGAAAAAACAATCAAACAAAAAAATCCAACAACAACTGCAAATGAATAGGAGAAGTATGTCACCTGAGGATATCTGAAATTCTGTTCATAGTGCTGTACTCACAGATGAGTAGGTGAAGCTGGGAAACAGCAAAAGAAAAATTTAAAATAGCTGTATTAAAAGAAAAGGATTAATTAGATCAAAGAATCCTTTTTCCTTATCTGAAATATATTTTGCTTTCTTATAATCCCATTTAGTTCTGTCACTTTCTGTCTTCAGAACACAAAATAAATTATGCTCCTTTTATAAAACTGATGACCCTAAGGGGACAGATGCAGGAAGTTTCCTGGTTTGACCTTGCTTGCTTTTTCAGCCTTTGTGTATGTCACAGGATGCTGGTGGTAGAAAGCCCAGGCCTTTTGAAGGCTGTGGGAATGCTTTTTCATGAGTAACCACAGAGGGGCTCTGAAGAGTACGTGATGCTACACTGTTCTCTGAAATAGAACAGTATTTCTGACACTGAACATCTTCACCAACTGCAGGGTGCAAGGGGCATTTTGGTTGGAAATGTAATGTTATAAATTTCTTCTCTGTGAAAACAAATGCTATGTCTCATGCTAAAACTATGAAGTGTGTTATTTGTTGTTGGATATCAAATGCTGCAGACTAAAGGAAACAATTGCTTTTCACAACATAGAAATCTCACCTGTATGATATGATTGTCTTACAGCATGGTAAGTGTGAGTAGCACAGGTGTCTAGAGAGAAATAATTGACTCCCTGGGGTTTTGGCAATTAAAGGCCAAGTTGTAGTAAACTCTGCTGAAGTTCAAGGAAGGATGAGGAAGGAAATGAGAACAACTTGCAAAGAAACCTCTCTAGTTGAGGCCTGTGCTGATGCCAGTGTGGACAGATCCTGAGAGATCTCAGATCTCAGTAGTTGCGTGACTTGCCAGCATTGTTTGAATTGAAACCTTCCTCCTTCCTTGTCTCCCAGGAGAAGCAACCGGTTAGTGTTGCTGTAGATGACATAGCATATCTGACATTCTTCTAATGAACAGATTAGTCCTTAGACAAGTGTAGAAGGAAAGAGGATTAATGCAGAAAATTAAAGCTAGTCCTCCCTGCCCCTTGTGTTTGAAACTGGATCAGAATTCCTGCTGCTTCTTCATACACTTGGTTTTGTAACAGCAGGAAGGGAAAGTGAAAGAAAAGGCTCCCTGAATGTAGTTGAGGGACAAAACTGTCTCCTGCCATTTCATGCCTAGGCCCTGGAGGAAGGTGGTGGGTCATTCAGGTTAGAGGAGAGTAATAGGAGTGTCCGTAGGAGCTGAAGTAGGAAGTTAAGCATGTATAGTTAGTTTGGAGGGATGAAGGAGAAGGGTAAGGTGAGCAGAAAAGTAATAAATTAAAACTTGGGAGATGGGAGAGGACTAAGAGAAGTTGGATGCACTGAATTCCAGGGCAGACTTTTCTTTAACTTAGGTTATTTCCTTAACTTAATTTTATAGTAAGAGCTTTTTTGCTAAAATAGAAATACCCATATTTCTCCATGTTTTGGAGAGTCATTTATTCTGTCATGTTAAGTTTGAGTACTGAGGACTTGGGAAAAATAAAGATAGATGAAAGGAGTTATTAAAACCTCTATCCATGAAGGTTCTGTAATCTGTTTTCTCAGTAGGTCAGATTGACAATACCACGTACCTCTGTGAAGTGAAACTGCAACTGAAATCCTTTCATAGACAATACTCCTATTATCTGGTAATTACTTTTTGTTGGCTCTTATTTTCTCATTCATTCAGCTGGAGGTACAGCTGTTTTGGGTTAGTACTTTTCACTCAGGTTTATTCAATTTGTTTTCCCAATCAAGCAAAGTTAAACTTTGTGAGACATTTCCTATTAATTTACTGAAGGAGGTGTGACCTTAACGTGAAGTCTAACGTGCATGTACACTGGTTCTTTCCAACAGTTAGCAGTGGTAATATTTATTACAGTAACATCAATGAGTTTAAAACAAAAAACTCAGCAGATTGCCCCATATTAATCTTCTATAAAGGACAAATTCTTGTGAGAAACAACCAAAATGTCATAATATGAATGAATGAATGATTGTTAAATCATATTATGTATTTCCTTCTATTTTACTTTACATCTCACACCAAAGCTAGCAAAGCTAGGCTACTGGCTTATGCTTTTGGCAGGAGTTTGTTCCTTGTTCATCTGTGTTCTGTTTGTATCCCAGTTTTCAATCCAGATGCTTTAACACTCACTTCATTTCAGTATGATGACTGTACCAAAATACAGTGTGGAACAGAATATGTGGCATTTTACCTACAGTCACAGTCAAAATTCATTGATCTGCTGCATACAGATATTACATATTATCATGTATGAGGACTGTCTTTAATTAGTTACAGGAAGAGGCTAATTTTCTTAGGAAATTATAAGTAGAATTCTATTCATACAGTTGTAAGGAAGACATGTGTTTACAAAACCGGAACTTCTTTTCCTTCAACCAGGAACTTGCCATAAGTCAAGTCACAGACATAAAGATGGGTGCAAACTCCACATATATGAACTCTCATGACTGTTATTTTTTATCAGCTGTGGCAAGCAGCTGTTGTTAATTCTGCAGCTCCTCCTGTAACATGTATTGTTTGTTCCTTTTGGAAACTGGGCGGAGATTAAATAATGACTGTCCTTACTCGATGTTTATCTTGGCCCAGGCAGCTACTTCACTGAGAGTGCTGTTCTTTCTCTGTTGTAAAAAGAGTTTTCATTTTCAGAATCTCAGGATTACTACAGCATTTCGAGAATGTAAAACTACTTCTTCAAAACCATCAGCTTGTCTTCACTGTTCTTCCCCAAAGCTAGTCAGAGTTTTCTCTGTACCAAAGTTATCCAATTTTAGAGATGCTTTTCTCCACAAGGAGCAATCACTGACTATTAAAGGCTTTATCTTTTCATAGAGAATCCAGTTAAGGATAAATAAGCATGTTACATCCAGTGAATTACAAAGGCATATCTGTGTGAAATATCATTCACTGGAGCTGCATGTTAGTGCAACTTATTACAATACAGTTTTGAAAGGCAGAAATAATTTTTTAAGTACAGAGTTATGGTGTTTGGTGAGATAGTTGTACAAGCAGCAGGCTGTATTTGTGAGATTGAAAGAAACTCAGTACACAGAGCTGGTAATTATTTTCTAAATTTCACTGTTCTGAAAATAAATGTATGCACTGAAACACGGTGTGGAATATGCATTTATGTCTAGACCTGGGGGGTATAAAGCGTTTAATATAACCTATATATTGATATAACACAATCAGTGCCAGTTTGTGCTCTCCACTCCATCTCATCATATCTTTGCTGATGCAGATTGACCACTGGCACTAATGAAAACTGTGAATTATTGATGTATTTGATTATGATTTGAGTCAGATGAATGCCTGCAAATAGAAAGAAAACAGTACTTTCATATATGTGCTGCTAAAGCTGTAGTGATTTAACCTGAGTTCCATTATCTCAACTGGTTTTCAATTTTGGGCCAAGATATAAAAATGTGTGTGCTCTAAATGCGTAGGCTCTAAAGCCCATGGTCTAAAGTGTACAGTGTGGTGCAAATCCTGATACCTGTTTCAGACTTCACGCTTTTGCTTCTTATGTGCAACCTTCTACCCTTTACCCTTTTCCTAAGAATTTTTAATTTTATGTCTGGTTACTAGAAAAACTGTGGTACTTGTGAAGGTTTCTTTTTAAAATGGTCATGCAGTGACTTTAGTATCAGTTTAAGATGGCATATAAAAGGAAAAGGCTAAAATGTAACGACATGCTATTATTTATTACCTCTTAACCTCTGCTTTCCACTCAATTGTTGCTTTAAAAAATTGAGGTCAGTGGAAAGTGTTAGAAGATATCTGGCATTAATGGTACCAAACGTGAAGGGACAGGTAGAGACAGGTCACTCTATATGTAATATATGGGTGGGTTTGGTTGTTTCTTTTTGGTTTTGTTTTGTTTTGGGTTTTTTTTCCCTAATAATAATTATCCTGTGGTAGTTCAGTCATCAACATATTTCATTCTTCTTTAGATGGAGAATATTAGAGTGTCCCAGACAGTCTACTGCAGTGTATTGACAATTTATGGTAGTTTTGCTGCTGTCAAAATGTGTATGTTTCTTACACACTAAAGAAGGCCACACACTTAAGAAGGGCACAATTATTAATTGTACTGTCATGATTAACTCAAATAAGAAAAAAAATACAACTGTAGATAGTTACCAAGGGAAATTTAACACTTGCTCACACTTACTCAAAGCCTATAGATGTCAAGAAGTGGAATACAAATGATCTCTGGATTTCAAAAGTAAGAGGAGAAGACTATGCAGTGGAAGCACCCAAAATTGCCAACACTTGAGTAATTTACCACTAGATTTAAGAAAATAAAGAGTATACTCCAGAAAACAAGCATGGCTGCAAAGAGCAGAGACAATAAAAAAACCTGTGTGTCTCTGCATTCAAATAAATTAGGGAATGTCTTTCAATCATATTTGTCTGTACTCTTTGACAGGAAAAACACTGTGTGCTTGATGGATCAAATATGGTTCTTTCCTAATGTGGATTTTTTTCAATAGTTTGAAATAACTTTTATGATGTAAAAAGGAACTAGCACTAGCGCCTATAAAACTATTGTGTGCATAAGCAGCTTAGTTTGAAGAAAGAATGCATTTAAATAAAGTAAGTAAATAGAGGTAAGAGGACAAGTCTTGTCTAAGAAATGAACCCAGTAAAAAAATTCTATCAAGTACCCATGTATTACATAACATCTCACAGCAAAACTGATAAGGAGAGGCACTAATAAGCAGTCAAGCCTTCAGAGTGAGTGGATTAGCGAGTGTTCTAATTGTGGGAAAACTGGGGCCTTTATTTCACAAGCCAATCTTGGCAGAAATTGATGAATATTGTTGTATTTTCCACTTCCTACATAGGCGTTTGTTTGGGTTTTTTGTCTGAAAATCCCAAAGAGGAATCAGATTTTTATTTCTGCACTGAACAGTGTCTACAACTGAGCAGAAATCATTGTACTAGTAGAAGTCACCGTACTAGCTGTAGACACCAAGTCCTATTCTACTTTAGGGAAGATGCTGGTTACATGTTAGGAGTATGTCAATGCACTTTTCATTATTCATGTAACATGGGAAGAGTCAGAAGTGGAGGAAGTAGTCAGGAGAAAGAGAGAAAGCAGGTAAGACTGAGGGAACAGAGTCTGTATCTGCTCAGTACCGTACATGTAGAGCAGTGAGATGTTAGAAAGAACTGATCCTGGTTTTTCTCATGATGAAAGGTGCATCATCCATGGCATGGGGGTTGGAGCTAGATAATCTTTAAGGACCCTTCCATCCAACCCATTCTATCAGTCTGTGATTTGCCCAAGCTCGTGTTTGTGTTCAGCACCATGGCCAGGGCAAAAGGTGGGGGGATACGTAACAGGGACAACAGAAATGTATAAATAATTTGTTATATAAAGTAACTTTTCTGTAGATGGGTTGCTGGTTGTACCTTCCGTGGATGATCAGTAGCATATGATCATCTGGATTTGCCAAGTATGACACTGCTTGATTTCCTCCTTCTGATAGTCAGTCATTAACTGCATGTTTGTTTCTCCTTAAGTCAGAGCTGCCAGTAAGTGAGGTATGTTGCATGTTATTTATAAACTGTCAATCAGAAGTGAAAGACAATATTGATTTTTTTTTTAGTTTTTAGGTCAGGCCCAAAGGGAACTAAGGTCATGTCCTCTTCAATGGTGCCTTACTTAGTTTCTTCTTTAGCACCTTAAGTCAGGAATTCAAATGTTTGTTCTAGGAAACATATTTCAACTATGAGAAAAACAGTGTAAGCATAAGAAACTAAGAAATTAATCTGAAAGTTTAGTTTAGCTTAGGTGGTGAATAAAAAATATGAAGGATGCAGATGATTGTGTTTCTCTTTCTCTGTATCACAAATATGAAAATGGTCTTCTAAACTCATGCCCTCCCCAGCCCTATTTAATTAGTTTATAATCAGTAGCATATCCCTCTGTAAGAAAACTTTTGGAATAAAAAGAAGTGTGGGATCTTATGGAAAAGGAGAGTTATTCTTACTCACAAAACTTCTATATTAGTTTATTTTATCCTCTTCACTCCTTCTCTCCTGAGTTTCATTCAATTGCACTTGCACACCCACATATTTGCAAGCATCAAGCTTAGATTACTAAGTTTTAGTGAGTTTGGCCAGAATTGTTGATGTGCAAATTAGAGGACAAGAGACATTCTTGTCAAGCCACCATTGAAATTTATATTTCTTCTTGATTGGTGAGAAGTGACTTAGTACAAATCTGTATATCCTTTTGTAGTCTTTGGCTATTAAGACACAATTATTTGACACTGAATATGGCGTATTTCAGCTTTCTAAAATCTTTGATCTAATTATTGCTCATTTTCGGTTTCCCCTCTTAAGAGAGACATCTTGAGTCTGTTTTCCTGGTAAACTAATGGAAAAGGAATGGTATATGTGGCATCATGCTACTTGTTTTTGTGCTCTTGATGTCAGGATGAAGAGTCTTCCACTGTTAAGTCATCTGTGCTGTGGTCTTAGCAGAGTGTAGGCCTCTTTTTTTCTGGATGTGAATAACACATTTACACTTTGTCCCTGGCAGAAGTCTCTTTAAAACAGTGTTCTTCACCATAATTGCAAGCTGTTCCTTTAGTTCTGGTTCTGCTACTTTCTTCCTGTGCTTACACACATGCACGTTTCCATTCATACTACATTTACATTCATACCAGTCCCAAATCATGTGTCATTAATTCTGAAAGGTGTTTCAATAGGCTGAACTGTATCCTTACTTTCAATGGTCATCTTGAACCGTTTTTATTTCAGAATTATAAAAAGTTGTGACAGAATGGGCATTTCTGCCTTGGTCAGGCTGTAGTATTCATCTGTCTCACATACAACATTGTTATGTTGTCTGTCTGTGGCCAACAGAAGCAAAACATAGTGTCCACTAATACAATATCAGAAATGTAAGAGCAAATCTTAGAAATAGCCTGAAGCTTTAATGATACCTTTTTTGATAGATTCATCATTTAAGCATCTCAGGAGTACTTAACAAGATACTCTCTTTCATGGTGAGCAAGCCAAGTGCTTACCGAAGAGTTAATGGTTCTCAATTCCCTATTTCAAATATTATTTATTATGCAGCTGATGTCCTGGTGGCATTACTTGATGAACTAGTAATTTTGTTTCAGATGCATGACAAGAGATACTGTGCCTCTGCCCAGTAGCCTGCTGTTTCCTACAGAAAAGTGAGTTTACTCCATTTTAGATTTCTTTAAGAAAAAGAAGTCTACAAAGACTAAAACTGTGGGTTTAGAATAGAATACCAGAACGTGAGTGTTTTTCACCATAATCTGGTTTTGGGTCTGTTTCTGGAAATCATTGATTTTTAGTGGTGTAACACACACTCAATGCTGCTTCATATGTAACACATACATTTAGCAATGGAAAAAAAATGGTGTAGAACAAGACAGACAGCCATAGCTGTCCATGTCCATAACTGGTCATATTCAATCCATGTAAAATGCATCTGAAGACATCCAAGTGGTTAATAGATCATCACTAGAGCTTACAGGTGGACTTCCATGAATGCATGCCATGCTGACCTTTTCTAGTTTTAAAATATGCTTCTTGGGCTGCACCAGAATAAGGGGGATTTTTTTTTTAAAGGTAGGCCCTCCATGAATACATACTGAGTATTACAGTGCTACTTCATGTTTTATTCTCTATGCCTTTAATAACACCTTATTAACATTTTGAATGTCCGTGGTCACTTATTTATTCTGATACTTGTCACATTGGTTTCAAGATACTTTTCCTGAGAGTTGAGAACTCACATTGTGCCCTTTGTGTGTCCTTGTGTGTGAGATAAGAGGACAGCATGAGCAATTCTTTTTCTGAAGTCACTGCTTTATACTTGTAGTCACTGACTTTCATCTATTGTTTTTTCCTTTTCAACTTTGAAGGCTTATTCCGCAGTTCTCCTTCATTGTAATTTTGGTTCTTCTGAATCATGTAGGATCTTAGCAAATGGTGTCGCTTCATAGTTCACTGCTCTTAAACCTCAATAGAGCGCATTAGTTATTTCTGTCCATTGTGATAACTGACTTTCCAACACCTTGTTTAAATATCTAGAAAAGCTGACAGTCCAGGAGGTGACCACCTCTGGGAAATTGTCCTTTAACTGTTGAACTTCAGCAGTTTTGCACTTGAGCTTCTTTAGAACACTTAAGGAATGCCATTCATTCTTGGCAGTTTGGTTACTGTTCAGTTTATCAATTTATTCTAAAATCTCCTTTTGTTTGTTTGTACTAGTATGTTATTTTGCCTCCATTACTGCAAGGTTTGGCCATGCTGGTTTCTGATGTTATTCCTGGTCCTCTTGGGTCTGTTTTGGTTCATGGTGTTCACCTATTTGAGCCTCTAATATGTTGCCTTCAAACAGTGACCAGGTAATTTCTTATTTTGACTGTTTGTTTTGTTCGTGGGAATTTCCTGTTTTTAAAGTTAAATATTAATCTGCTATTAATGGATTTATTACTCATAGCTGTTGAATTATGTACATTAAAGCATTATAATAGTGTCTTTTATCTCCATTCCTACCTATAGCAGACAAGTCCCCGCATAAACACATTGCAAAACTGGTTCTCTGTGTTTGGTACTCAGATGTTCAACACTGTAACTTTGGTAGTCTCTACCTTATTGAAAATCTTGTTCTTAGCTAATGTAGAAACAACCAAAAAAACCCCCCAAAATATCTCCCTACAATGCCACTCTCTAGCAATTAAAGAAAATTAAATGAACAGTGTTATAAATGTTTTGCTGTAGAAGTTGAAAATCTACTCAGCAAAAAAAAAGTTACCTATAAAAACATATGTTGATTATGTAGGGAAAAAAATGCTTCCTTGACCCTAAACTGCTGCTGTTTTAGTAGCTGAACTATCTCCATCCCACAAAGATAAGCTGTAAACCTGCAACAGAAAGCTGTGTCAGCTTACTGAAGTAGATAAGCAGCACATGGATAGGGTTATTAGGCCTGTAAGTGCTCTAGATCTAATTGTCCTTTCTAATACTATGTCTCTGGATGTTACAGAGGAGGTATGCAAACTAGTTAGTCATGGAACTGGGGAGGTATAGTAAGATCAGGCTGCATCTCACAGAGATATGTTCATGACTAGCAATGCTCATGATCTTGTGAATATTTTCATTAGTTTGTCCACACCTGAAAGGAAAAGGTTCCTGGAAAATTGTGCTGGTTTTGGTTGGGATAGAGTTAATTTTGTTCATAGTGGCTGGTAGGGGCCTATGTTTGAGATTTGTGCTGAAAACAGTGTTGATAATTCAGGGATGTTTTAGTTAAGCAGTGCTAACAGAGCCAGGACCTTTTCTGCTTCTCTCCCCACCATGGGGCGAGGAGGCTGGGGGGGTGCACGAGGAGTTGGAAGGTGCCANTTGTGCTGGTTTTGGTTGGGATAGAGTTAATTTTGTTCATAGTGGCTGGTAGGGGCCTATGTTTGAGATTTGTGCTGAAAACAGTGTTGATAATTCAGGGATGTTTTAGTTAAGCGGTGCTAACACGGAGCCAGGACCTTTTCTGCTTCTCTCCCCACCATGGGGCGAGGAGGCTGGGGGGGTGCACGAGGAGTTGGAAGGTGCCACAGCTGGGACAGGTGACCCCAACTGACCAAAGGGATGTTCCAGACCATATGGCATCATGCTCAGCAATATAAAGCTGGGGGAAGAAAAAGAAAGGGAGAGACACTATTGAAGTTATGGCATTTTGTCTTCTCAAGTAACCATTACATGTATAGTCCTGCTTTCCTTTTGGTTCTTGGTATTTTACAGTAGTGAACAGATCTTTCTTGTGGTTTTTTTGTTTGTTTTCTTCTCCCCCTCCCCCCCCTCCCCTTTTTAGTAGCTTTTGTTTTTTTACTGTTCTTTTGCAAAATTTTACTCATCTTGCTTAGTGATTTTTGTATTGAAACAACTCCAGACAGGAAGTAGCTTTTGTGAGATGCATTTGACTGCTTTGTGAGGTAATAAAAAATGATGCAAATGAAGACATGAAGTGCATTTTTTTTTGTAATCCACATGACAATATTTAGGCAATTGTTGTTCTGACATATCAAATATCTGATACGTACTGTGTAGAGAGTTAGAAACTGAAGTCTTCTATTCTTTTAATTTCCACTGTGTATCCTTGCCTCTATTTTGCTCTCTTCCAGCTGATCAAATAAGAAAGCTTTTTCTTAAGGCTCATGTAGACTGCACATGGATGCTTACCTAACTTATGCTCAGTGACTCAGTAGTATAAACTAATCTTCTGTTCACATCAGACTTTTATATTTTTTACATTTACTTTGTGAAATGGGAGTTGCCAGATTGTATGGTAGTCTCTCAGTAATCACACAAAGAGGATACACCTTCTTAGTCAATTAGAGAGCTTATTATGGAGGTAAATGCCATAAGTTAAGCATCAATCACTTCCAAGTTCATTCAGGTGTGCTTTGTTTGCTATCTTATTTTAACATTATTTATATAACAGGAGTCAAGATAGCATTCAGGATTATATAAATATTGTTTAACTTCATAAAACCAAATTCTGTTAGTTCAAAATTACTAAATTACTGTCTGCACCTTTCATGCAAGTATCATCTAGGCAGCCTAAATTAGGATGAGGTGAACTACTATTTTAAACTATGCTGCCTCCTCAGTTAAAAGTTTGGGCTTTTTTTGTGTTTGCGGTTTATTTTGGCTATGTTCCACATGCTATCTTACATGAGAGAGACCTAACAAGTTCAGGGTCACAACATGCAAATGGCAGTTTCAGCAAAAGAAGTTTTTTTCTACAACAACTACACAGTAGCTCCTACTAAAACTGAGATAATCCATGTTTTGTTATCTATATTTCCATTCATACTCTGTGGGTTTGATATAGGTTTGTGTATAAAAAATATGGTCATTTATGTATGTAGTGGCAAAATAAAATCTCATACATCATCAGTAAGTTTGGGGGAATTTTTGCTTGGATTTGAATGATTCAATCTGCTAGCATTCCTGTGATGACAAAATGGAAAAACAGATTTAGAAAACGAGATGAAAGAGTTGAAAAACAGGTTTTCTTTGACATGTCTGTGTTCCCATAAACTTCTTCCAAGAAAGGGAAAAGTTTACTCCTAAATGCCTGTAGCATTAACAGAAAACAATAATTTTTCAGGTGATGGCTAGATGTATGACTTACATTTTGATTCATTTTAATAGTCTTCAAGAGCTCTTATACCTGTCTCAGTCATTCTATTTCCATGATATCCCAAGTTACCTTTAGCATTTTGTAATAAATCTGCATTATAGGCTGTCCATTTTTTTATAATTTTTATTGTTTTAAACAGCTGTTTTCAATGATGGGTGATTTGTAGAAGAATGTTTCCCTATTATTGGACAGTGCTAGCACTTGAATTCAATACCTTTAGAGAAAATACCTAATTGTGTTGTTAGTTTACAGACAAACATGTTCAGTTTGGTCTAAAATACTAGAAAAAGATCTTTCTTGCATCAAATATCCCTCTGATATGGTAAAGAGATGTTTCTGTAACAATTTAGGTACAGGTGTGTGGGTTTACATGGCAAAATTTTTAGCAGCAGGAGAGCTGTAGGGAGGCTTTTGTAGGGGGAGATTTGGACAGCCCTTTGCTGGACACAGACACTGCCAGCTGGTGCCAGGAGACCTACGACAGCACACAGCTGAGCCCATCAGCCAAATACATTTATATGTTTGGAAATACATTTAAGAAAGGGTAAAATACTAAGCAGAAGTTAAAGAGACAAGGGAGGAAGAAACATTCTGTTGAGGAAGGAGAGGGTCAGAGCTGCTGGGTGAGGGCTTGTAGCCACTTACTGCAGCTTAACCCATCACAGCAGAAAAAATAATCTTTTTATCCAATTAAAGATTTGCTGCACTACAGCAACACTTCATGCAATATTGGTGATGAGCTGTTCTGAACTGGAAACTTGGGAAAGTACAGAGAAGATATTATCACTTACCTCCTGGACATCCTTTCAACCTAGCATTTTTATTAAGTTATTTGCTTATAGCAAACATCTCTTACAGAGTTGTTATGAAATACTTTTTCCTCCATAATGTTTCTAACATACGTAAGCATTGCTGGAAAAATAACTGTTCCTCAGACTCAGCAGACAAAGATGATTTTACTTTGTTACCCACATTCTGCATACTCTTACACATCAGCAACATTCTGTTGTAGTACATTCACTTAAATCTTACTTTCCAGGTCAAGATAAGAATTCAGCTTCCTGCTTCTTTTTTTTTAATGATCTTTCTCTTTGCGTAATTCCAAAAACCTCTTTGTGGGTAATCTTAAACAATTTGGGTTTATATCCATACCAAACCTTCTATTCACATGAGCTGTATTTTATATTAAATGTTTGGATTAGGTGGCATCATGCCTCTTTACCCTCTTCTCATCGCTAATTCCTTCTAATTTTTGCATTGTAGAGCCATCTTCACTCCTGCTTTCCTGGTCTTTGGAAAAATGAAACTCTTAAGTATTCTATCTAAAACTGGAATTTTTCAAAATTGGAACCCTGGAATCCAGGTATTAAAATACAATTGTAAGAGACCTACAATGAACATCTAGTCCAACTTTATTCTCACAAGAAATGATAGAATTCTAGAACAGTTTGGATTGGATGAGACTTTAAAGATCATCTAGTTCCAAACCCCCTGCTGTGGGCAGGGACAAATTCCACTAGACCAGTTTGCTTAAAGGTTGCCTTTCAATTCAGCCTTGAACATGTACAGAGACAGAGCATTCACAACTTCTCTGGGTAACTTGTCCCAGTGTCTCACTGCCCTCACAGCAAAGAATTTTTTTTTGTATATCAAATCTTAGTCTACCCTCCAGCTTGCAGTCATCCCCCCTCATCCTATTCCTACATGCCCTTGTAAAAAGTCCCTCTCCAGCTTCCTTGTAGGCCTCCTTTAAGTACTGGAAGGCAGCTAGGACCTGTCAGCCTTTCCTCATAGGAGAGGTGCTCCAGCCCCCTGGTCATCTTTGTGACATTTGTCTGGACTAACTCCAACAGGTCCATGTTCAGCTTTTTTGGGGGGCCCCAGAGCTGGATGCAGATGTGAATGTGAGCCCCTAAGACAGACTAAGGTATGTCAGCCCTCACAGAAATTAGTCCTCAGTGAGCTGTAGAGTGAAAAGAAGAATCCTCATCTGGCATCATTTAAAGAAAAGTGTCTATTTTTTGAAAGGCACGAAGCATCCATGTTCATAAAGAGAGTTGTGTCTATGAAGGAATTAGTAATGATCTACAGAAGAGAATTAAAACACAGATACAGCCTTTTGTTGTTGTTTTTTGTATTTTCCTCTTGCCTGGTCCAGGCATCCCCCTGTTTCAGAATGCTGTATGTGCACCTCTCACTTTGAGCCCTGGCAATATATATTGCCTAAGTCCTTTCATGGTTCTGTATGTCTGGCTGTGTGTTTAATTCTGCAGTTAAAATATTGGGCCAAGAGTTTTGTGGAAACACATACATCAAAACTTTGAGGTATTTTGACACTCAGGGGTATAGTTCTGCTGAACATTAATTGCTTACAATTTAAAGTTATAATCAGATTCTTTTCCACAAATGTTTTTTATCCATCCTTTTCAAAATTCAAATGTAGGAAAACCAGTAAATGCCATACCTAACTGGATGTCATGGACTGTCAGTCTCACTACTGATGTGCAGATAATTGGCTTCTCAGAACTGACATTTTAAAAAGCAGCAAATGAAAAGGAGAAGCATGAAGAAATGCTCAAAAGTATTTTTAAGTTTTGTTCTCTTTTTTTCTCCTTTTAGAAAGGCATCTTAAGGAGTGGTCAGATTCAAATTTTGAAAATGCATGTAAAACAAGCACAAAAACAGCAAAATATGGAATTCTGTAAAGGAAGATATTACTCAGGTTGTCTAATTCGTCCTTCCCTCTCTTTTGCTGTGTGGGAGTTAGCAGCTCTCAAAGTGTTCTTCATTATGCACTGTCACATTCACAATGTTGCTGTGATACGGTGCTCTGTATTGACAGTACAGTCTTTTTGATGTTTCGAACGTTAGTTACAAAGCAGTATTCTTAGGAAGCGTGTGTGGCAGCTGGAAGACTTGGATACAGTCAGAGGTATTTCTGCATTTGACATAATTTTTCCCTCTGCCACAGTATAGAAGGCAGCATTACCTACGTGACTGCTGACTTACATAACAGGAGAAGTTAAAGTTTACCATAACTGTGGCAAGTTTGCTATACTTTTGAAAATATAGCAAGTTGTACCAGCGGGATCGTAATATTTGGTGGAAAGAGGGGGAAGACTAAAGATTTATAGCAATTCTTACTTATGCAAGTGAACTCAAGTTTCCATAGTGTCCTGGGGAACCACCACCATAATTGTACAGTGGCTCAGAATATTATTTATCTCAGCTAATCTATAGTAAGATTTAAAATTATGACATTCAGTAGAGCTGTTGACTACATGCAAAGGGTTTGCTAATTTTATATGTGACAGTGAGTCTGATTTCCCATATGAAAATATTAAGTAAATGCAAGTTTACTTCAGTTCCACCTTCAATGTCAATAGGAATTTTGAGATGGAGAGATGATGAGAAAATATTAGTAGAGGAAATCTGCAATTAAAACAAGTATGCTCAACTCATTTCTTGTTCAAACTCCCTCTAACATCTCCTTGATATGTGAACTTCATTGAGAGAGCACAGGTTTAGGTACTCAAGCTTTGTCTAAAATATTTCCCAGCATTTTAGTGAACTGTATTTTCAGAAAAAAAATCTTCTTTAGAGGGCAGAGGAAAAAACAAATGCACATTTTGCTGGTACTTTTCTTCTCCTACAGAGAAAATAAAAGATTTGGAAAATCCTACTCCACTCTGGGGTAAAACTACCAGAGTGGAGTGTAAATCACTTGATGCCTTTTCTATGTCATCTCTTCTTGGCTCAGTCCATTTCCTTGTAGTAAATTCCATAGATGCTTGAGCAAAGGAGAACTCTTCTAATATTATTTCAAATTGTCAAGTATTTTTCCTTATCTATTGATGTAGAAACAGCTTTGCTGAGGCTTTTTGCGGACATGTCACGATGGCCAGCTTTCACTGACACAATTCTTAATGGCCTTTTATGAGGCTCACTACCTGTAATTGTTAATTAAGACAACCTGACTTCATCAAAGTAACATATATTTTCTTGAAGCTAAATGTTAGTAGGAAAGCTTACTAGTTGAAGTTACTACTTCCTACATCCCTTCCTAATCTTCAGTAATTGTGTGTCACATGTTTATACCCATTTGTACTTAACTGGAAGAGAAGGCAATGTTTTGCAACTTTAGTCTCAGAGTACGAGCTATCAGCTTTCAAAGAAGGAAGTACTAGGATTGGAAAATGGATGCTAATCTTAAAATTTCTGTGCCAAACTACTTAAGAAAGAACATGTGAGAATGTTGTGCTCCAGCTAACATCAGCTGATACCTTGCACTATTGTATTTGTTTGATGAAAAATAATGCCAATAACCTAAAGACTACTCAAGGTCATGGTAATGAAATTAGCGGTAGAGCTGAGATTAGTCCAATTGGAAATCAAATACCTGAGGGTAAAATGATAGGATGATTAATTACATGATATTAGCCCAGTTCCAGAAGGCACCTAGGATCAATCAAAGGTATATGGGATTTTGTAACATTACCTTAAATCAAATCTTGACTGTTGAATACATTTAAATGGACATTTTATATATTAAAGTTCTTTACATAAAACTAGTAAATAGTGACACTCTATTAGAAAGTTTAGGAGAACAATGAATCTATTATAGGGATGCTTTAAACCACTTGTTTATTTTTCTTTAATAAGATAAACCACATAAATTAATAATTTCAATAATTTTATACCAGTTATATGTCCATCTAAATACTGTCTCCTTTTGTGGTGTTAATTTTAGGTCAACGAGTTGACAGCATGCATCTCAAAATGAAATTTATCTCCACCACTGTTCCCCATTCTGCTGCTTGTCTTTGTGCTTGCTTAAGTTTTTGCCATGGTGTGCTACGGAGGGTCTGCTGGAGTCTCAGTCAAGGAAGTGCCATGATTATATATCATAAATCTCTTAATTCATAATCTGGCTAGATTTTGCCATGGCTGCCAAGGGAGTTCAGGCAACCCACCTCCGTGCTTGAGATTAAAGGAGTGGTGTGTATATCATATGGTGATGTGTAAGGCTTTGTGAGCTCTGGTGAAATGCTCACAGGTGGAAGAATAGCAGATCAAAATCCCATGGCTGGCTCTGCAGAGCAACATCACTGATAGAACATTACTTACTGGTCTGACAGCCTGCAATCAGCAAGTCAGGAACACAAAAGGAGAAGAAAAAACTCAGTACCAGGTTTAATTGAGCTTTCTGAGAGATTTGAGAAATGGTCATCCCTGTGACAAGACTACAATGAAATTTCCTCTCCCTAAGTTAACAGATAGAAATAGACCCCACATTCTTGAAAAATTATTTATTCTTCCTAAATAAACCCAGCCAGGTCTCTGCTAAGTTTTACCTTGAAGTTATATAAATGTTTCATATAGGCTATTTTCTTCTGCTGTGATTCAGAATGAAGATAATCTTCCACGTAGATTGTCTTTTTAACAAAAAGTATACTGCAAAGTAAATTTACACTGTAACTAAATGAACGTTAAAAATTAGCTATGCTGATGGAATGATTAGAAATAGTCTCATAAAAGTTTGAGTCTAGGGAAACAATGCATTGACACAACTATGACTCAAAACACATTATTTATTTCTCCTTCTGCGTCTGCTTCTATAACACACTTGCCATGCAACCACCTTTTATTTTTTTAGCTATGAATTTTAGCAATGACTGTTGTAGCACTGTTTTGGGGCTCCTAGGTCAGGCATACAGTGAAAGATTATGGGGAAGTTGTTATTTCTATTCACGGACTTTGGGAATGTATAAAAAAAGAAAAAGAATCTCTGTAATACTCAGCTGTGGAACCCAAATATGAAAATACTCCTCGTCAGTTGCTCTGGTGATGCTGCTTGCACAGTGATATCACAGAGAATTATAAGTAGTATTGTTGGTACTAAAGGCACATGAACACCTGATAGCGGAAAGAGGAAGATGACTTGAAGCAAGGAATGGTATGAAGTTCCACAGACAGGTCAACTCAGATATAGATAACTGATGCAAGCTTAAGACAAAGATGCTAATGCTACAGCAGAATTGCCTTCATTGCCAAATGATTGATTACTTCAGACTGTATACAATTTATAGTAAATAAATTAATGCATACATATGGATGCTGTCTATTAACAGTAGGATTCCTCTGGATTAAAATGCGTAATCCAAAAAGCTGTACGGTAGCTGAGCAAGAAATAAAACAGACTATGATGTCTACCTCAAAGACTGATTGTTTCTGAAAGGCATATAAAACAGCTGGTAGGCAGGATCATTGCCCTTCTGGCAATAAGGAAACAGAGACAGTGCAGTTTAGGATGCTTTCTAATGCTAGCAAAAGTACGTACACCTAGGAATTTGAAGATAAGGATCTTTATTTACTTCTCTTCAGATCGTCACAGTCATGTAAGCTTGAGTGTGAATTCTGTAAGAGTGGTCTCAGTGCTCAGAGGCCTGTTGATTTCACTGGTTTCCAGTTTGAGATGTCACAGCAAGCCACATATATGTCAGAAGAAGGGACAATGGGAAATTGTTTGCCACTCTGAGAAGGAAAATAGCCCTGTTTTAACTTCATAGCTAAGAAGGAATCATGCTCTCTGTACAGCCAGGACAAAGCTGGAGAAGAGAAAATCAGCCACTGAAATCTAGAGATGCTGGCTAAGAATACCTCTACACCTGCATAGAAGAAAAATGCCATTTTATTGAACTGAGGGGTGGTCCCAAGGAATGAATGAGACTGGTTACACATCTAGAACTTTTGTGGCAAAGAAACCTGAATGGAAAAGATTCAAGCTTCCAACTTACACCTGTGAATATACACATCCAATGTTATCTAAAAAGGGGTCAGCTTAGCTGTGTACATGGAATTGCTGTTACACTTTGCAAAGACCACCCCAAAATTCATTATTTGTTTTAAGAGTTACTGGAGGTTACACTTGGCGTGAGCATTTGAGGGATTTAAAAGCACAGCATCCTGTAGATGAAATAGTGCAATAAAAAATTGCATGATTACTGAATCAATATTATACCATTTCCTGTATGCTGAATTCCTTCATTTATGGGGAAAAATGCGTCTGTTTACTTCTTATCTTCTGTAAATACCACACCTGGTTTTTTACCCCTCCTCTTTCCTACTCCCTCTGTATCTCCTCCCCAGTGATAGAATCAATTGCATCAGTGGATACTATATAAAGCAGAGTTTTCAGTGGAGCTCCCAATCCACCCACCTTAGCCACCATGGGGCTAAGAGCAGCCAGCCTTTTCATACTCTGGCTGGCTTTTTCCTATGCCAATGAAATAAAAAAAGGTAAGCTCTAGAAATTAAATGGTAGCAAACTGCCTCCTGGAAAAAAGAGAGAGAATTAAAATACCTCTGCAGAGATAGAAGGAGGCAGTGCATTTAAATAATGCACTGGAGTTTTAAGATGTCTTAAATTTCTTAAGCGTTCAAATATTGAGGCAGCATGACTCAGCCAACATAGGTAGATACTGCTTTCTTTGGAGAGATTAGTGCCTAAATCTACTGCATTGATATCTAGTTTGATGTGCTTGGAAAATATTTCCAATGTTATTTTTCTTTCGGTGTCTTGAGTCTTTCCTAGGTATGGCAACTACTTGGCAGAAAGCAATTGTAGGAGTTTGAGAGGTTCATTTTTACAGCAATGAAGAAGGTGGATGATTGTGCCTTCTATTACTTGGAACATCATAAATTCTTTCTTCAAAAGTGAATATGTAGTAATTTTGGACAAGGCTAATTGTTTCATTTAGGACATTAATAATCCTTTTGTAAAAGCTCCAACCTAGTCTATTCATTATCAGCTTTTAAATATTGAAATGGAGCACTCATAATAAAAACGTAAAATTGTTTTTTAGAGGAATAGGTGATGAGTTTTGTCCATTGATCAGGTTTGGGCTACTGAGCTTGCTCTGCTGTATCTTGAAATTGACAATTAGAGGAAAGCATTACCTTGCATTTGGCATCCCAGCTGTAAGATCTGGGAGAATCTCTGTGCAGCCTTGCATCTGGGGAGAGAAGGATGCCAGAAGGCTGGATGTATCTGGTATGATTGATACTGTTGAAGTACAGTGACCTAGAGGTTGTTTAGCAGTTTTGCTTTCTTATATTAAATTCTGCATGAAAATCTTGTGAAGATGAGAGATGTGTCAAGTTTGACATGGATGCTCAGGTTTTTGATTCACTCCTCATCTACAGTATCTGGAGATTTATCAGATGTTGTGTTAATTTGTATTATTTGCCAGTTAGATTGGAAGGGAACACATCATCTTAATCTTTTGGTATTGGAAAAACTTTTTTTCCCTATTATCATGGTGATTTTCTGACCTATCTTCCAAAGAATTTCTATTCTGTAGTAATAGAAATCACTATTGCTTTCAGGAAAATAAACAATTTCCTAAAATCACTTGTTATGCACAACTCCTTTCATAAAAGTTAAACTATTTGCCTTCCAGAGTAGGTGGTACTTTCTTGGTTTTCTAACTATTTTTTTCTAGTACATGTTGCATCTGGGAAGAAGATAGCTCTTAGGAATATTTAATATTGATAAAAATAATGCTGTGATTCCGAATAGAATAATATATTTGGCAAAGCAGCTTCATTGCACTGATGCACCAACTTGTTAGTTGTCAGAGCATTAAGTTTCCCCACCTCATGCAGACAAGTTCCTTCACCTCAGTGAGGATTGTAGGATATACCTGAATCTCAGGAGTAATTATTAATGTCTTATTTTCCATGAGAGATTCACATCTTTCTGCTTAAGTAACAGACATTTGATCAGCTTGAATTCTCTGGAATCACTGTGCAGATAATTGCAAGTGATCTTTACTCTAAAATGGAACACTTATCTTTTCTCACACTAACTTATTTGTTGCACATTTTTTCATGTCTGTTTGTGTTCCATCTTAACAGGAAGGACAAGAAGCCATGGCCACTATGTCTGCAGCACTTGGGGAAACAACCATTTCAAAACCTTTGATGGAGACATTTACCAATTTCCTGGCATTTGCGAGTATAACTTTGTTTCCGACTGCCGAGAGTCTTACCCGGAGTTCTCTGTCCACATCCAGCGTGCTCTGAACAGCAATAACCACCCTGAGATCCAGTATATTCTGGTAAAAATCAAGGACATCACGGTGTACCTCAAACCAAAACTGGTTGTGGTGGATGGGCGAATGTAAGTTCCTTTAATATGTTACTATTTCAGAGAAAGGTGCTGGGAAGATAAAAGCAGGATTGATTCTTTGCACAGCTGTCTGTACACTATTGTGGTAACTGCTGCAAAGCACTTCCACAATTAAAAAAAAAAAAGAAAAGAAAAGGCCTTTTGAAATCCACCATAAAAAACACTTTGTGGAGGGGTTTTACTATTAATCATGATATCTACATTGGCATAAGAGATTACTTAAATGAAAGTCAAGAAGTTCCTGCCAGTTGTGCAGGAAACAATGTATCTCATGAGCCAGATCTTTCACTGGCATAGAATAACATAGCAAGAATTTTTTTGGGGGGGGGCATCATCTTGAGTTTACTTTAGCAGATGGTCTAGAAAATCCTTAAAAAGAAAATGCATTTCCTTAGGGTTTTTTCCTCTTATTTTTTGACAGTAGAGAGGTGTGGTTTTTTCTGAGCTTCATAAATAATTCTTTAAGATCTGATGGCCATTCATCAAGGGATTTTAACAGATATAACACAAGTCAAAATTTACTCTAATTTATATGTTGCAATATGTACTTTTCACAGTAAGCAGTAGCATTTTTCTCCTTCTGTAATATGGCTGCACAAGAAACTAGTCTGACACCATTACTGATGCCGAGTAGTGTCTTAACCTAACCTTTCCTATCATTGACCAATCCCTTCAGAGTGTGCATATACACTCACTGAAAGAGGAGAGACAACTCATAAGTTAGGAAATAGTTCTGGAGTTTCTGAAGAAACTGGTTACTAGTATGTTTTGGCATAATTAAAAAAAAAAAAACATTTTTTTAATTGTCATTGTAGGACTTTGCCCAGATTTTGGCTTTTGCTCTGAAGTTTGAAAGCCACTACAAAGAAAATATGTTCAAAGGTTAAAAATAACATTCAGTTTTCTAAAAGCCATACCAGAATGCATAACAAAATGATGGAAATTTATAAAAAATGCATTGTTGCTCCAAATTGAAAAAGGTTTTTATTGGGTACTCAGATCTTAAAAAGAACTCTATGAAAAACAATTTTAGAAATCCTTTAAAAATGTTTCTTGTAAAATAAGCCTCTTTTTGTCTTAGGTGTTGTTCATAAAACCATAGATCCCTTCTGAACAGGTTTTTGCTGCATGGGGAATATAGTTTTTTTTAAAACTCAATGAACCATGTTGATTTTTAAATGATATATGAACAATTGTCACGTAAAATAGTGCATCACAGTACTAAAGTGGAAAGTGTAACGTTAAAAAATTATGAATTTGCCTTATAGTAAATTATGAATTTACCTTATAGTACCTGTTCCACTGAATGATTGAGTGTCCCAGTGTTAGAAAAAAAGATAAATATTCCATGCTGTCATAGCTGAAAGGTGAAAAGGTGCCCAATGTTTTATAATTCCTCTTGCAAAACATGTTCTCTCAAGACTTCATTGCCCAGAGGATGAACAATGCAGTCTAAAGTAGAAATGATGGTTTCTGTATTTACACATGGTATTTAGAAGTGTAAGTTATTTGGCCATGTTAAAAATGCCTGAGGCAAATAGTTGGAAGAATTCCAGTGACAGCAAATCAGGTAATAAAGCTCTCCCAGTACAGAGACTAGTTAAGAGACGTGCATGAATCCTGTTGGACAGCAATTATATTGACCAATATGTACAAAATGAATCAGTTATTTTGACTGGATTTCATTTTACACTGCTTCTGTTTGAAAAGACTCTAATTCTCTAGATTTTGTAGGATGAGTCTGCTTGCCATAATCCCTTTATTGCTGAATGAAGTTCAGCAGTTCAGTTTGACTTGTAAGACAGACATACAAGAGCAGTAGAGGGAGATGGTGAATTGATTCTTTATTATACAAAAATATCTATTCTCAGCCCCCTGCAAAGTTTCTTCTGTCACCGTTAACAAGCTGGGTCCTGTCAACCAAAAACTAAGTAACTTAGTACTGAAATAACTACCTAATTCCTGTTAATGTGCTCCTTTCTTTTCAAAATTTTGTTGACAGTCCCTGTATCTGCCTGTACTTTTTAACTCTCTTGAAAAGGAAGTTCCTTGCAAAGGAACATTCAATCTCTCTAAAATGGTTATCAGATCTTTTGGTAAAGCAAGTCTCTATGTTGTTACTTCTTTCATTAAAGTAAATTTTTAGTGAGTATTTGAATATCCTCTGTTAATACCACAATTATGATGGATTTTCCTTTGATTAAGCTGAAAACATCTGACATTTTGGCTTTTTTATTAAAGAACCTGTACCTTGGGCACGGTTTGCCTCTGAAGTAGCTTTGCCTTTTAAAGGCAAGGAGTTATTGTCCCAAGTGTTGGAGAGAGATATTTTACATCTCATTGAAACAAGGCATCGTGTGCAGCTAGGATGAGGTAGACAGCGACTAGTTTCTCTGTCCTTAGGGTATTTGGCTTATTACAGACATTCATGTCAGGCCTTACATTTCTGAACTAATGCAGTGTCTCTCATTTTCTTCCTAGTGTGAAGACACCTTATTACAGCTCTGGTGTCCTCATTGAGAGCAATGACATTTACACCAAGATTTATGCCAAATTAGGCATGGTTCTGATGTGGAATCAGCAGGATGCACTGATGGTATGTCTGATCAAAGTATTTTTATTGGTATTTCCTGGGATATTTCTCTATCCCAGTAGAGGGGAAAAAAGGGAGAAAAAAAAGATGATTCTTTTATGTTATTTCTCTTTATTTCCATTACTTAGGTGGAGCTGGACAACAAATTTAATAACCATACCTGTGGCCTCTGTGGAGATTACAACGGAATTCCAATCTACAATGAGTTTATCAGGGGAGGTGAGTCATCCTACAATACTGACAGAGGTAGTCTGACAAGCAATGTGCATAGAAGCATCACAGGAAGGCAAATTTGACTTGAGAGATTTCTGTGATTGCCCCAGACTTAATATTATGTTCCAATGCTGCATTCCTGGTCTAAGGTTATTTTATTCCAGATGAATCTTACTATACTTTTCTCTTCTAGCCTTCTTTTCTTTCTTCCCCTTTAAATTTTTCAACATGGTTAGCCATCATTTAGAGCAAATACCTGTGTCTGACAAGTGCATTTGGTACCATAGTAACTGTTTTCCTTGATCAGAAGAGTCCCAGGAATCAGATAGTCTTTGTCAATTTTTGAGGCTCAGCATGTCCTCCTAATTTTTTTTCTCATAGATGCAAGCTACAATTCAATTACATATGGGAATTTGCAGAAGATCAACAAACCCAATGTCAGATGTGAAGATCCAGATGAAACTCAGGCTCTTCCGAGCTGTAATGGGCATGTGAGTATTTCTACTGGTGAACTTCACTTACATGGACACATCCTTGTGCTATGGGGAGTTGGTTGCAAGGAGCTGGGAAGACTGTCCATTCCAGGACAAATGGTTGCTTTTTATGTTTTTGAATAACTGTTCAGAAGACAACAGTTTTTATGCAAGATAGGAAGTGACCAGAAGCTGAGATGCTTTCAAATTTCTCAAATATTACTCTCTCTCCCTAGCGTGAGGAGTGTGAGAGGCTGCTGACCTCCTCTGCATTTGCTGATTGTCGGTTGCGTCTTCATTTGGAGACATACATCCAAGCCTGCATGCAGGACAAGTGTGCCTGTAACGGCCGTGACGACTCCTTCTGCCTCTGCAGCACCATCTCTGAGTATTCTCGCCAGTGCTCACACGCAGGCGGCCGCCCGGGGGAATGGAGGACGCAGAGCTTTTGCCGTAAGCAACTACACAAATTTTACGAAGACCCAAATATTGCATGGATGTAGCCCCATGAAACATTTAAATTTATTACTTCTTTACAAAACTTTTGGTATATATTATAAATTTCATATTAGTAGTCTAATAAATTGCATAGTGTGTTCTCCCTGTTTTTTTCTTCTATTACTCTTGTTATTAAGAAAACCTTTTCAGCAAGTAGAAATTCTGTTCCCATTAAAAACTGTGAGGGCTGATGCTGCAGATGACTGAGAATTTGATCTGTCTGAAACCAAAAGAAGTAAATGTATAAACCGGAGAAAGCAGTTCAGAAACAGATGAACATGCTTTGCCATGCGGAGACTGGCTTGAGATGTCACTGACTTGAGGGGAGTAGGATGTATCATCTATGGTTTCTGATGAATTATGGGTGTTTGAGTCGAAAAACTCCTCTTATTCTTTCAGCCAAGACCTGTCCTGACACCATGGTCTACAGAGAAAGCAGCTCCCCCTGCATGGATACTTGCTCACACTTGGAGATCAGCAGCCTTTGTGAGGAACACTACATGGACGGTTGTTTCTGCCCTGAAGGCAAGTGTCATTCTAGCTACTGTGTGTGGAACAAAACCAAGAGCCCTGGCCAAGAGGATCATAGCTATAATATTAAATGTAGTCAAATTATATCTTAGAAATGAACACCATTCTCCTTATTTTCCCCTCTAGGGGAACATAACTGTATGATTTTTTTAAGGAAGTCATAATTGATTAATTAATCAATGACTTTGTAGTTCAAACATATTAACACAATGACATGTAATAAATCTTTTTAATTCTCAACAAATGAGCTGCTGATAATATAGATAAAATCAGTCTTTTTAGGTTGAATAGTTCTGAGACAACGGACATCATTTGCCAGAGAGCAGCACTAAGGGACAGAGAGTGAAATTTTCAGACTCGCTGTCAACCTTGGGAAAGAAGATCACAATGATAGTTTTCAGAATATACCAGAAGGATGGAAAATCTAAACATATAACATTCTGAGATTGTTCTTGTGTACTTACAGTGAGATTTTTATCTATGTATAATTCTATAAATGAGAAGACTTGGCTTTTCAAAGCTGGATAAAAGTGTTTTCCATGTGCCTTATATGACAAAAAGTATAAACAGTGTTCTTTACAGTGTTGGTAAACTGAGCCTGTGTGGCAAATTGAGAGTTTCTCCTCTGTGAAAATTGCTTATTTCAAAAAGAGATGGAATAGTTAATATTGTGTTTTATAGGAACTGTGTATGATGATATTACTGGAAAAGGCTGCATACCTGTTAGCCAATGCCACTGCAAACTTCGTGGAAAGCAGTATTCACCTGGAGCAAGCATTTCCAATGAATGTGAAGAATGGTAAGGATCCTGGTCATTCTTTGAATGATTGTAGATGAGTTTGTGTTTTTCAAACTTCCACTTGATCATAGGAGATGTCCTGAAAACATTCTGAACTTGATGTTGCATATATATAGAACCAAATTTCTGAGAAGTTTTCCTGAATCTATGGCATATGCCAGAAAAAATCTCAAGGAAGTGGTCAAAGATACAGTTTTAAACAACCTGGGTATACCTTGCTGTTTGTTTCAGTGCTCTCAGCTCCTGTAATACCTACAAGGTTTTTAAAATTATTTTTCTGTTTATAGCACCTGTAATTCAGGCAGATGGACATGCAAAGATTTACCCTGTCCAGGCAGATGTTCAGTGGAAGGAGGTTCCCATATCACCACATTTGATGGGAAGAAATACACCTTTCATGGAGACTGTTACTACGTGTTGGCCAAGGTGCTGTGTACTGTAGGGTATACATACTTGTAGAGTATATACAAGTGTCTGTGGGCTGATATGTAACAGCTGTGAGTTACAGTTTTATTTCACTTTCAAGGGGTGAGGGAAGCGGAAATGCTGAAAGTTATACTAGGAAGTTCAGGGTCGGGTGTAAGAGCCTTAGGGGGAAGCCGAGGACTTATTGCAATGGGAGATTAACTCAGTCAGTTAGAAGACTACCTATGCTGTATTATGCAGTTGAGTCCTTTGTGTGTAAGAAATCAAAAAGTCACTCTGGCTGCATGGACAGGTAAACTTCAAAAATTGACAGATCTCAGGATTAGAAATTCTTAGCCAGTTCTGTAGCAGCTGTTTCTCTGAGTGTCAAAGTCAGCCAGGGAAATGAGGTAGGGAGCAATAGCATTCATCTGTCCCTAAAATATTAAGTGCCTGTTCTTCTGGAGAATGGCAAAAATCTTGTTAAGCTAGAAACCATACCACTGAATTTGTTTGAAAGAGTGTTCAGCTGCAAGAGTTAGTACTGACATGGTGATCTTAATAGCTAAGGTCTGTAGTAAACTTATTGTAACAGACAAATTAATTCTTTGTTTTGAAGTCATCTCGTGAGATTTGGTTGGACTAAAGGACATTTATTTCCCTGTGATTGTAGGATACTGCAAATGACAGTTATGCTCTCCTGGCGGAGCTGGCGCCCTGTGGCTCCACAGACAGGCAGACCTGCTTGAAGACTGTTGTGCTGTTGGTGGATCACAAAAGAAATGTGAGTTTTGTTCTGTGGGTTCTGCTAGGCATGTTGAAAATCAGCATATTTCCCATCTTGTGGAGGAACAGTTAGTTCCTCTGGAGTCGTTTTTGTGGATAGATAAGGCATCTCAGACAGGCTTAAGGACAACTCAGGTTTCTGCCTCAAGAATTCAAAATAGACCTAAACTTAACAAAGGGTGAGATTCAAAACAGCTGATATTTTCCTCTCTTCCCTTCTCTGCTCTGTATTATATGATTATTCTCACAGTATTCCAGGTGTCTGGAAGCAAGAACCTCATTCTTCTTCCCCTCACATTATTTTACTTTATTCTAGTATAATTTTATAGATCTTTTTCAGAAGAAATCCTGTCTTTGAATGTTGATACCATCCAACCTTCTCAAATATTCACTTCAGTATTCTGTTTGGTTATGGGAATACATGGGTAATATTTATATATAATTTTACATACATGTACACATAACTTTTCTCATGTATTTCTAGACTTCCATTTCTTTGCCAGCATAACTAGAACAAAAGAAAACAAAACCAGAAACCAATAATTTTATGTTTCTCTGTGTACAAACTAGTATTTTATGAAGAAGTTTAAAAACTACTTTCTGACCATGCTGGACTCAAACTAAACCATTACACTGGAGCTGTGGCTCATCCTTCTATTAGGAATAGGAACTTGCTACAGATCCTGAAGATCTAATATTTTCTTTTACTTGCTGAAACCAAAATGCCCAAGATAAAGGAGTTTTGCATTTCATTACTGCTATAAATTTTTGTAGACAGGTGTAAGTGAAACACTGAGTAACAAGATGAAATCTTACTTGTATCCTACAGGTCTGCAGCCATTTAAATTTTCAGATGAACTCTTCCTTTCAAAAATTTGAAATTCTAGTCACGGCTTAAATGTGAAAAATGTTTCTCCTGTTAATTTTCCTTTAATTAGTTCCTTTTCCTCCCAGTACCTGGAACCTCATTGATTCTATTTACCATTTTACAGGTGGTGGTTTTCAGATCAGATGGCAGTGTGCTTCTGAATGAGATGACAGTGAATGTGCCTCATGTGTCAGGTAAGGGATCTAGTGTCACACATTTGACTTCTCATGTAGGGATGTATTTTTTCAGAGGCAAAAGTGGAAGAGAGACATAACAAATTTCTTCAGATTTAAAAACAAGTGGGGATGAATGTGATTTAATAGCCATCTGGGGTTTTCATGGGCAGACCGACTCTGTATAGAGTGGATGATTGAAAAAAATGTCCCTTCACTTTTTTCATACCTCTTGAATATACTTTGGCATGTAGCTTGGGTAAAAGAAATTGTTGTGGCCTAAATTTAAAGCAAATAATTTAACTTGCCTGTCAAGAGGGGTATTTAGCACTTTCCAAATCTGGCTACATGGTGTGGGGATGCCTCTTTGCTTCTGATCTCAGAGATGAGTAATCAACTTGTTAAGTTAGTGAGGAGCATCATCATATCTAGTTGACCACTGATTATTAAAAAAAAAATATTAATTTGATCTTGTTCTCAGAGTTTTCATGCCAGGCGATACCTTAGAATCAAATAAAAAATATTTCTTCTGGGGCCCTCTCTGTGTTTTTACTGCACAGTTCATGTTTTGTTTTTCAGCCAGCTTCTCAGTATTCCAGCCATCTTCCAACTACATTGTTGTACAAACTTCTTCTGGGATTCAGCTGCAGATCCAGCTGCTTCGAATCATGCAGCTCTTTGTGACAGCAGATCAATCAGTTCAAGGAAAACTTCAAGGCAAGTGTCTATTTAAATAGGAAGCAAAGTCATGCTGTTCCACAGCTAACGACTTATGTATTCTTTACATGAGGGATAACTCACGGTACTTGTTGATCCAAGAAGAGGAAACTAAAAGAATAAAACAAATCAGTGAAAGAAAGTCAACTCCACTGAACTAGACATGTGTTTGTATTTTTTCACACTGAAATGATCTATCACTCTGGTGCAAATACATAGATATGCTTTTGTATTTAGTTTAATTTTTAACTATCCACAAAAAGATGCTTTGGTGCATTTTGTGTTTTCAGTATCATCAGAAAGCATAAAAAATACAGGTTGGGGTGGTAATCTCCTGAGTCAGAGGTATCTTCATAAAGACTATTCTTCTCAAGAGGCTGAAGATTTAAAATAGGGCTCCTCAAACTTCAGCATTTATAGTTTGCATTGATATTGAGGTGGAGTAATAAACTGTATGAACTTCTGTTTCTAGTGTTTGCTATCAGTTGTCCCTTTCCTTTGACCTTTTAATATGAGAACCAGTAATGATTATGTAAAATTTTTGCCTTCTTTTCCAATAGGTCTTTGTGGAAACTTTAATGGAATGGAAGGTGATGACTTTAAAACAACCAGTGGGCTGGTAGAAGCTACAGGATCTGCCTTTGCTAACACATGGAAAGCTCAGTCCATCTGTACAGACCGCGTAGAAAAGCTGGAAGATCCCTGCAGTCTCAGCATTGAAAGTGGTAAGTACAGATGGTTGGCTTCTGCCACAAGGATCAGTGCTTGCTGTATATTACTGCAACAGGTACGTAAGAGTTGGAGTGTGGCACTGAAGATTTTTTAGATTAATATCTGCAAGTCTGTATACATACAAGCACTGATTTCCTGTCAAACTGAAGTGAAAGTTTAGGGGGTGATTGAAGAAGGATTCTGAGCTGGAAGATTAGGAAGGAGGATAATTAATTTATCTGCAAAGGCAGCCCCTGTTTCTTAGTATTGAACTTGCAGCAGTAAGATACGTTTTTTGATTTTATGATTGTATGTTTTTGAATCAAAGAATAGAAATACATGTACAATGATTGCATATAGTTTCTCCACTCCCCAAAATGCACAGTTCTCTCTTTTGTTTTGTTGTACTGCATTTATGTTTTAGCATAACTAGACATGGCAAAAGGAAGATAAGAAAATGTAATTAATGCCTCTTTTTTTTTTTTTTTGCCCCCCAGCAAATTATGCTGAGCATTGGTGTTCTTTGCTGAAAAACCCAGAAGGTCCTTTTGCAAGATGCCACTCAGTCATTGATCCTTCAGAATACTATAAGGTATTGTAATCTTGCACTCTTTTTAGTACTGCATTATTTTAAATGGTTAGCTGTAGACATTTGTTGTTGTTCAAACATTTGAGAAATTAGAGTAGCTTGCATGTAAGTGAAATTTTTGCGTTGATTGACTCAAGCAACATAGCATGCATCCAAAGTATCTCCTCTGATAAGTCTTATGGGTGGTGCTGAAGTTTGTTTTCATATGTTTTGAACTAAATGAACATTTTTATTGGATTGGATATTTGAACTGAAAAGAAGATTCAAGAGACGCAAATGTGAACTGACTACAGTTAAACATTAGCTGTTATATAGTCAAGAAAAAATAATCCTGTATTGATTGGAATGTAACACCATATCATTTTCTTGCCAGAATCTCCATGAGTTTTTCCCCTGTGCTTGTCACTGTTGGGCATAAGTGAGGCTTACCTGAGGAAAAAGAATAAATTCCTGAGTTATTTTTTATACTTGGAACTCAGTCTGAGCTCAAATGTTGTGAAGATCTTCAAAGATCTGGTTAATATTTTGCCATTACCATTTCTAATTTTTGTGGATCTCTGCATTTCTAATTCATAACTGGGGGGAAAAATGGTATCAATATAATTTGAAAAAGGTGTTGTCAGAAGGCTGGATACTTTTTAAATGTTCAAGAGGCTTCGCTTAATTTAGAGTAAGCATCCAAATATTTTCATTGTATATGAAATGAAGCAGTACTTTCAGTCTCTGATCTTTGTCCCTTCCTTCTATTGTTGTAATAACTGAGTTGCCACTGCCCATTGGCTTCCTGTGGGTTTACTGATCCTATCATTCTTTTTTTCAGAAATGTAAATATGACACCTGCCTCTGTGAAGATAATGAAGAATGCTTGTGTGCTGCCCTGTCCTCTTATTCAAGAGCCTGTGCTTTCAAAGGGATCATACTGGGAGGCTGGAGAAACAGTGTCTGCAGTAAGTAGTGGAACTGTAATCCCTCTGAAATTAATTAGCTATGAGAAATAAACAGGCTCTCTCTAAATTTGATTGTTAGTGATCAAAATGTTAAGAGATTTGGAGTACCTTAGAAATGTCTAATGGAACTAAAAGAAGCAATGCTTATAATGTTTACTAATTCATGTAATATTCTTTAGTTGTAATCTGTTCATGACATATTTAAAAGTGGAAAGAATTATTTTTCGTTTTAATTGTCTTTCCCCAGTTTAAATAATAATGCTGTTTCTTTCACTAATGGAATCCCAGCCATCAGGGCTTTTACATTGCCTTTGTTTATCAGTGTCTTTGTTTATTATCATGCTTGCTTTTCATCAGGAGTGTGGTATTGTTGAGACTAGGAGGTTATTATATTATGCTCTCTCTCTCTCTCTGATTATCAGTATGTGAAATAAATAGGGGTATGAAAGCAGAAAATACTAGTAGCAGTCAAAAATAAGTCTTCAACTGGTAAAGTTAGGTTAGTGTTACTTGTGACTTCTGATATTTTTGTACTTTAATAAAATCTAAGGGAATGTTTTTATTCTTACATGCTGCACAGCCAAAGAAACCAAAATGGGTCCATCCCATGTCTCTTATTTATCAATTTGTTTATTTTACCTCCAGGCAGTGAAGTGTCTGCCTGCCCAGGAAATCAAGTCTTCCTTTACAATATTACAATGTGCCAGCAAACCTGTCGTTCCCTTGCTGATGGTGAAAAGTATTGCTTGCGAGACTTCGCTCCTGTGGATGGCTGTGGCTGCCCACATAACACATACTTGGATAAAAAGGGTAACTGTGTGCCCGTCTCCCAGTGCCCGTGCTATTACAAGGGATCATACCTGGAACCTGGGGAATATTTTACAAAAGATGGAGAACGCTGGTATGTTTTACTGTGGCTTCTTGATTGTGGGGATAAAAGCCTTTAAAAATTTGCTTATTAGGTGTAAAATGCTTAGCTTTTTATGTGCTTTAATGAACATTTGTAATACAATATCTTCATGCTGAGCAAAGTATTATCCTGTTGCGATGTAATTTATCAATAATTGACAAGTGCTGCTTGCTTTGGAGATTTGAGATATTCACAGATAAATGTTACTTTGAAGTTACACTATGAATAGGGCTTTGTTAAGCAGGGGGATAGAAGGAAGATAAAGGTCAACTATATATTATGTTGATGTTTCCTTTTCTGGCAGAGACAGATTACTTGTGTTTTCCATGGGAGGAAGGTCCCCTTGATACATATTTAGTATAACATATGCTTTTAAAAGCAGCTTTCATGATTCTGTTGAATTTTGCCACGAACCTTAGCAACTGTTTACTGCCTGAGTCATTGGTGCGTGCACCTTCTCTCACCCAGAAGAAGCAGCATACAGGCCAACAAATTTCCAGCATATGAGTCGAATAGGCATGACAGTACACTGTATATCCAAATGAAGACTTTAATTTAAATTTTAATTTTTATCTGTTTCATTATTATCTATTGCCTTGGTCATCCAAAACTACAATATTAAGGATTAATAAAATCACTGTCACCCTTTAAAACATAACCTTTCTGTGCATTAGACCTAAAGTCTTGCTACACATCTTCTTCAAGTAAAAATTCATGATTGTGTTTCAATACAATTGACTTTGAAATATCAGTAGAAATTATGCAGGACATCTTTGAGAAATACTCTCAAATTTATATAAACCAATCATTATACTTAAATTGAGGACATTGAGCTTGCTTTTTGGTGGTTTGTTTGTTTGGTTGCTTGGTTTGGTTTGGTTTGGTTTTTTGTTTGGTTTGGTTTGTTTTTTCTTTTTGTTTTGTTGAGGTTTTTTTCTTTTTTGTAATTTCTACTTACTTCACTTTCCCAGTGTTTGCCGAAATGCAAAGGTCCAGTGTACCTCAGTGAAAATAAGACTGGAAAGTAAGTGACATTCCACAAAGTAAGATAAAATAAAAACTGTAACTAACCTCCAAACCCAAACCTACTTTCCTTTTGAATTCTCCGCATACTTGTATTGCATCATTTTTTCTCTTTATGTGGAACACTAGCACGTTTCCCCTTTGTTCTCTCTTCACTGAGCCTCCTTTTTCAAAAGTATAGAGCATGTGCTGAGCTGTCTGTCTCAGTAACTACCACCCTTCACACACATTCCTTTTGCCTTTTCTTCATTATTCTAAGCCAAATATGTACCTTTCAGGTGAAACAGCATGTTCCTCTAACAAGACATACTTTGACTGCAATGCATTCTCAAAGTGGACTTCACAAACACCTCTACAACTCAGCTGCCATACTCCCCAAACTGATCATGTATGTATTCAGCTTTTCTTCATGTCATGTTTTCTTTATTCTGTATTCTGTAAATGACAGTGCTACACAGAAAATACAGTTGTAACTAACAATTTTTCTTTGATTTAATCTTCCATTTTTTCCTTCCCAGTGATGTTAATCTGTTGCCATTTTCATGATTAATCCTCTTAAAGTTTTCCTCTCCTCTTTCTTTTTACTGTGTCTTCAGTAGAGTTGTAACTCCCGAATGAGACAACCAAAATAGAAAGAAAAACTTTACTAACCTGGAAAGAAGAACTTTATAAAACTAATTCATATTAGGCTGTTTGTTTATGGATGCAGTTTTTAGAGTGCTAGTGAAGCAGTGGAATTAAAATGCGGTACTTTATCATAAGGTAACCTTTTCTTCTTCTATACTTTAGTTCCAGACAGAGTGTGTCTCAGGCTGTGTGTGTCCTGAAGGTTTGTTTGATGACGGCAGAGGGGGCTGTGTTCAGGAGAAGGACTGCCCATGCACTCATAACAACCAGTGGTATTCTTCTGGACAGAAGATAACAGTAGACTGCAACACTTGGTAAATTATGATTTTGAACTGTCTTCTAGAATATATTCTATGCAGGATATTAATAGTCATGTCTAGGTTTAGGTAGTAGAGTGGCTGTGAAAACTGCAACTATGATCCTTTATTTTCAGGAATACTTTTTGCTATCTAAGGAAATCGTCACGTGAAAGGGGGGAGAGACAGAAATACAAAGACTTTTAGTCCCACGTGTATTAATATAAAGTTATTAGCTATAAGTGTCCTTGGAACAATCAAAGCTTTATGAACCCAGCACTGCCTATTGACTCTGGACAGAACACAGGCTGGAAAGATTTTTCACTCCCCTATGAGAACCACACTTAAGCCAGGGAGAATTTTATAGCAATAAGCACCTCCAGACAATCAGATGCTTATGCAGCCAACACTGCCTACCGACAAGGGTAGCACACAGGTTGGAAGGATTTCTGACCTCTGATACGAGACCACACTTACGCCAGAACTTATAGCTAAATAAGCGTCTCCAGAAAATTAGAGCCTTATGCACCCAACACTGCCTATCAACTATGGACAGCACACAAGTTGGAAGGGTTTCTGACGTCTGATATGAGACCACACTTAATAGCAAGAAAAGAACTTTCCCCACAACAGCTCCCGAAATAACATTTATTAACACAAGTATGTGACAGTTGTGGGTTTTGTGTAGCCGGTGATAACATTTAGCTGCAAGATTGTATTTAGTTGNTCTCTCACAAGTTCTATGTTTATATTATTTCATCCTGGCTATTTTCGTGCACCTGCAGAGTCCTGTGTATTCTTACTATGTGAATTCTTGGGGAGTAACCTCCTCTCTATCAGCCAGCAGCAGCTGAGCTCCTTGCTGCTTCTGGCTGATAGCTGAGTCTCACAGGGCTTTCTATAGATCTGAATTGCTCACTTCTGATTTTACTGTAACAACACACCTTCTCTGTAACACAAAGCAGAAAGAAAGAGTAGAGCTGCTTCTCATCAACACACATGTTGAAAAAAGAACTGGACACTGTAAAAGAACACAACTAACATGAAGTAAGGTATATACTTAGTAAGTGGCAAAGTGTAAAGCAAGTTACTGTTATTAGTATTAAAGTAGCAAAACACAGTTAGTAAAATGCTTATATAGTAAGACTCAAAATAGCTATAAGTATAAGATGTAAGATAGAATGTATAAAGTAATAAGCTTTGTAAGAGAGTAAAGTATAAGATATAAAACATAAAGTATAGAAAACACATGGTTTCTCACCCCTACATTGTTCCAAGAGGTGGGAGGAGACAGGACAAGCTGCTAGCAATTACCCTGCAGAGACGGTGGCATTTCTCCCCAGTTTTGGCTTTTACTCCATCTCTTTTTATACCTTTTTTTTTCTTTAGGTGGTTTTGTGAGACTAAAGTCAATACTTTGGAGGTGATACAGATACCTGAGGGGTGGCTCCTTGAGTAGTCATAGAAGCTATCACAAAGGAGGGCTGTGTCATTTTTTACAACACTCCATCCTTTGTTAATCTTACCGGTTTGAAAGCTCTTTGTCCTCTGCTGGGAGCATCCCTCCGGGGGGCTGAGGCTTCTCCCTCAACTCATCAAGCCTTATCAGGGCTATCACCCCACAGGAAATACAGATTCTGCTGAAAATAGTGGGGTAGTAGCTACCTCTGTTTTCAGTAGACATCTCTTGTTGGGAAAATGCACTTTTTTATTAAATATAAATGCTATCAGATCTAAAGATTGTAGCTGATGGGAGTTAAACAGAATTTTATGGGCTTAAAACCAGGCAAAACTCTTGAAATTGAGACTTGGATATTTTGCACATTATCCTATTGTATCAGGCAGCTGCTGGATTTTTCCTGCAGTTTTCCAAAGGCCACGCTCCTGGTGAGATCTAAAAATTTAACTTCTCTACTCTCTTCTAGTACCTGCCAAAAAGGAGTTTGGAGCTGCACTGATCATGTGTGCTATGGGACTTGTATGATATATGGGAGTGGCCACTATATCACTTTTGATGGAAAATTCTATGACTTTGATGGGAATTGTGAATATGTGGCTATTCAGGTAAGGCTAATCAGGAGGGTTGAAATGGTGTTTGATTGCCTTGAAGATCTACTTTCCTCTTTGGTTTTGTCATTCTTTGTTGCCTGCCATCACTGTTCCTGAGGCGTTCACATGTTCTGCCAGAATAAATTGTGTATTTTCAGTGCTGGCAAGCTGTGTGAATGTTACTTTTTCTTCTGATATAGTGCTCATAAATTATATGTTACAGAACTATTTTATAGGGAGAGCTCACAGCTCATTATCAGCTATGAAATAAATCCAAATTCTAAGTTTAGAAACCAAAGATACTTATATTTAAAGATATCTTCCTCAATTTGTTTTATTGTCCTACTCTTTTTCCCAGGTCAAGACTGTGGTATATGTTTATATATATGCAGAAAAGTATCTGTATATGATTGTGGGTCTGTAAAAATATATGTGTTTAGAATCTCACATTTGAAGTAGCAGTAATGATTTATACATTTTGAAGACTTAAATGATTGTAATTATTACGACATTCAACTAAAGTGAAATATTCTACCTAATTTTCTCATGCTCATTTTTTTCTTTTTCAATAGGATTTTTGTGGCGACAAAAATTCCAGCGGCTCATTCAGTATCATCACAGAGAATGTCCCTTGTGGAACTACAGGAGTCACCTGCTCAAAAGCCATCAAAATGTTTCTAGGGGTGAGTAATGATACTTAGTGAGTATATATCTCAATATTCAAGTTTTACCAAAAAAGTAATGTTCCAAAGCCACATCCCTAAAAGCAGCTGTAACCAACATTAGAGACCATGCCAAATCAATCTGTAAAGGTGTAGATTCTCAGGTTATTAAACCTCTTTCAAACACAAGTGCTACACCACTTGTCATCTTGGAAAGTCATCCCTGACTTCGAGATATTGGTTTCAGAATGAATTGTTGGGTTACGAGTTTCTAATATTTTATCTCTTCATAAAAGTTACTGTTACAATATTTCTCTTTTTGTGTTTCAGAAAACTGAACTGAAACTGGAGAACAAAGAGTATAAAGAAATTCAGCGAGATGTTGGTGATGATGTGGTTTATTCGAACAGGACAGTAGGCCTCTACCTCGTTATTGAGGCTAGCAACGGCGTGATGCTTATCTGGGATAAGAAGACTACTGTTTTCATCAAGCTGAGCCCTGATTACAAAGTAAGGACCTGTCTTGTCTTTTTCTGAAGTAGTATTATGAACTGCGCAGGCTCGGAGGGCACACGTGGGGTGAGCCCTTCCCAAATCTTCGTTCGCGAAGATTGGCCATTATTATTATTATTATTATTATTATGAACAGATAAGGAAATAAAAATTTTCTTTTATCCTGACTCCCTGTTTAGTTCCTGTATCCTCTGCACACTGATTAGCTCCCATTATTACTACCACAGCTTGCAGAGGTGCTATTGGGGTTTCTTACAGTCTATCACAATGCATTGCAGAGAATGCATAGGATATTATTGCAGTAGAGCTAAACATCTGGAGCACTCTGAGTTTGTGAATATTGGTAGCCAAAGTAATTTAGGGGATGCAAACTGACAGGATGTGCACTTGGAAACCTACGTGCAATGTCAGCCCTGGGTTAAAACCCGACTCCCTATGCAATGTATGGAGCTGGTTCTGGTTTCTAAAAATCAGCATGCTGAATTGGGGAGTATTAAGGCATTGTAGACACAGGCATTGTACTGTTTCTTGAGGGAGCTGAGGGATCTTAAATTATACTACCAAAAAGTTGCTGCTCAGAGTGGATTGCTAAATTCTTGCTTTCAAGGAAAATGGGTCCCTGTCATTTCTTTTCCATGGATAAGTAAATGGTGCTTGTTATATTAGAAGCTCTTAATAAAAACAGTTTTGAGCAGAATTGAATTACCTCAGACTTATATTAGTAGCTGAGCTATGATAAATTGTGAAGAATGGAAAATAAATTAATTCTTCTCAGCTGAAAAAGGCCACTCCTTAGTGTTTTAAGTTGGATATGGAGACAGAGATATGGAAGTACACCAGATAAAATTGGTTTCAAGGAGGGAAGACATGGCAGCTGAATAGTTTGCTGAGTACACAAACAAATAAAGGTTTCTTTTCTGCACAAATAATTTAGAAATAAAGATAAAAGTCATCATTTACACAGACAGTCAGTTGCAATTTTTAATGTCAATGTTTTACTCTTACTTTACCAGAGCCTGTTTCTCAATTCCATGGTATTATATTTAAAAAATCTTCATATGTCAATTTTCTTTTCCAGAGCAAAGTGTGTGGTCTGTGTGGTAACTTTGATGACAAGTCAAACAATGACTTTACAACAAGGAGTGGACTGCAGGAGACTAATGCTCTGAAGTTTGGGAATTCCTGGAAACAGTCTCCCATGTGCCCAGATGTCACACAAGAGATTAAGCCCTGTGATATGAAACCACATAGAAAGGCCTGGGCAGAGAAAGAATGCAGCATCATCCAGAGCGAAGTCTTCAAAATTTGCCACTCCAAGGTTTGTAGAAGGCAGTAGATTACAGGACAGCACAGTGCATTTCTGTTACTGCAAAAGCAGAGAGACAATCAGAAATTAATGAAGAGATGGTTAAATAGAGTGATCTTCAGTTAACCCCTCAGTACAGCTACAAGTGTCAGCACAATTCATCTAGCCTTAGCCAAAATAGTCTGAGCCTCTGTGGCAATGGGACTGTGTCAGTAGTGGTGGCAGTCCCTGCTATACAAACCCATGTTCATCACTGCAGTTTCCCTGCTATTACTGTTCAAGTCAGCTTCATAAATCTACCCCGTCTACGCCTGTGTTTGCTGCAGTTGCACCATTTCTTTTTGAGAGACAGTCAGTATTTCAAGTTCTCAAAGGCCTTACAATCATCAGACCCATCTCCTGATGTAAAGACATACTTGAAAGGATGCTGGTGAAGATTCCACTGCTTCTTGTAGTATTCTACCCACAGAAGGGATCTCCTTGGAGACCACTGACATTATGCAGTGTAGACAGGCAGCTGCTGGTACTATGTTTCCCAATTGCCACAGCACACACTGTGATGGCCCACAGCTTCCAGAGCCTAATGCACAGAGAACACTCCTCCTTATTTCTCATCTCTTTCCTGAACTATGGTAATATTAAAAACAGTTTGTTATTAACTCACAGTGGAAAAGTCACTAATAATTATCAAGTAAGTTAACTTTTTATACATTTCCACATGGATCACTTCAGCAGCTAAAATCTAGTCTAAGTTTCTCCTCTTGCGGTCCCAAGCATAAAAATTCTTTGCTAATGTGTCATTGGGTAAACTCCAAAAGCTGACAAGCACAAGATTATCTTCTTCATATTTGCTGTGAAGTGCAGCCTTTCTGACATTGCTCACCACTTGGCTGGCAAAACTTACTGGAAGAATCTGGCATCAATTCAACTTGGGTTTGAGAACTCTAAAACGTAACTCTATTAGAAAATGTGGGTGCTGCCCAGGACTCTTATCTGTTTCAGTCATAGCAAATTATGAAGGTGCTATATTATTTTAAGTCTATTATCACCCAAAATATATTGAGCAGCTTCAAGCCTGTACATGTATGTTTGTGATAGAAACAGTCTCATTCCTGCCCAGCTCAATTCCCATATCTCAAGAGCTTTCAACCTTATTTGAAAACTAATTTGGAGGTGAACCGGGGCATCACTTCTTTTCCCAACAGGTGAACCCAGTTCCTTTCTATGAAGCTTGTGTTCATGATGCCTGCTCTTGTGACAGCGGTGGAGATTGTGAGTGCTTCTGCTCTGCAGTTGCTGCTTACGCCCAAGAATGTACCAAGGCTGAGGCCTGTGTTTTCTGGAGAACTCCTGATATATGCCGTGAGTACCAGTTAAACACAACTGTATCTTTCTAGCTGCTGTCAGAAAGTCAGTCAAATAAATCATTAATACTATCACTGCAAGGTCATGCCGCGTATGCAGTGAAATTTATTTTCACAGCATATCAGGGAACAAACAGGACTAATAAGATTGTATGTTGCAATTGTTTTTTGTTCAGCCTGGCTTCTTTCCTTTTCCCTATTTCCCCTGTTGCCCCTTTCCCCACTCTTTCCTGTTTCAGGTCATCCTTCCAATTGATAATATGTGAACTGCAACTCCTGTTATCTTTTTCTTCTCTTGTTTCTTCAAATTATTCAGAATTTGATTTTGAAGAAAAGTATGTAGCCTTCCTGTGTAGATGAACCTAATCAATGTTGTGTATGTTAATCATTGTCCATTAGTGATGCTAATACTCACACCAGCACATCATAAAATAATGTAAAATATTATTTAAATTAATATTACCTAGAAAGTGCTCAAATCAAAATTTTGGGATTCTAAATGGCAGAAACTTGAATTTTTTTTAAATTTTAAAAAGTCATTCTGTTTCAGAATTAGAACTAATTGTGGTTTTTAAGTGTAAGAAGTCAGTGAAACAAAAATTACAAGTTTCAGTCAGCTCTGATCCATAAGTTAGTAAAAGCCCCTTCCTCTATCCATAGTCATCTAAGCTGTATCCGTAATGTCTCACAGGCTTACTCTTGGCCTGCTGGACGTGACCCACAGCTTATGTGATACAGCAAGATGGAGCTATTTTGTATATACTGCAACAATTTTTAGGAGTTTGCTAGTAGAAATCTTGGGCACCAGAGTTTTGATATACCCTGTGTTTAAGTAGAGTAGCAGAAAGTCCAGGTCTTATATCTCAGGAGAAATTTTGATGTCTTAACATGTAAATTTATTTCACTTGTGTCTTTAAAGAGCTGATCAGAACCGCATTTTGGCAACCCTGTTTTTAATCATCTTCTCTTTTTTCTCATCAGCAATATTCTGTGACTACTACAACCCTCCCGATGAGTGTGAGTGGCACTATGAGCCTTGTGGCAGTAACATCACAACCTGCAGGATGATTAATAATGTCAGCACCAACATTACAGTGTCATACCTGGAAGGTAATCAATTCCTTGCCATTTTTGTATTGTGTTTCATATAGCTTTGTTTGGGTATCTTTTAATAATTGTGGAATAGTCAGTCAGCTTGATGATATAGTGTTATGTTGAATTTGTGTCCAGTCTTACATAAACAATGGATTTTATTATTTGTTAACATCAATGGGAGATAGTTAAAGTGCTGTCAGCCATAAAACTAGGTCTCTGCTTGGGTAATAACCTGATACACGCAAGGTTATTACATCACAGTTATTTTGCATCCCTTCCTAAGATGTTTCAAGAGAAGGAGAAGGTTTTATATGGCAAAGAAGCAAGTCACTGATAGTTGAGTTTTTTAACCTTATTATTTTTTATGCATCAGATCATCTTGACTTTACTAGGTTAATGTGCAGCATTCTCCTACCTTTACACTGGAAAATATCTTTGACATCAAAGACATGGGTGCTGCTATATATTGAATTCTTAATGGAGATGCTATTTCATTTGGAGATGCCATATTATTAGGTGAAAGTCCTTATGCCTGATAACTGAAAAGGAATTTCACGTTATGGGGACTGCAATCATCCAAGAATGTGAATGACTTTACAAATGTTTTCTGTTTGACCACATACAAAGCTGGAGAAAACAGTCATATTTTTGGCTACACAGTCTTTTTGGTTTGGACTGGAAGAATTTATCTCCAGTTTAAGGATTGGAAAGAAATGCCTTGAGTTTAACTTTGCTTTGAACTGCTGGTAAAAAATGGAAAGGAAAAAAAACCCTCCAGAACAAAACCTAAGAAAAAAAGCCCACCAAAAAAATCAACAAAAATGTTTCAATAAATCAACCCAAATATTTTTTTAAAAAACAGCAAACCTCTATGTTTTTAAATAGATTGTCTGAGATTATTAGAAAGATTTGGAAAGTGTCAGAAGGTATATGATTATATATCCAATTATCTTTCTAAATTATTGTTGTTGTTTACCTTAAGTAGAAATGGAGAGCACACCTACTTTGTTAGGACATCTTTATTACAGTCTGGCAGTGTAAGATGACTTTATCACTTAATTACATGGTACTTCAGTTTAAACACTACTGAGAAATCCAGTACAGTATAAAGAGGACTTTATGAGAGTTTATTTGCTGGCAGAACACATTAAATAATATTTTTTAAGTGTAATTACATGAAAAATGCAATGAGAATTGACAGTCAACCCCTTCTAGTGGAGTTTGGATGACTGATGAAGGGTATGGAAAAGCGCAGATAAATTACCTCTTTGAAGTGGAGATACCTGGTCTATTTAAGTTCTAAACAAGTTCTAAACATAAACAAGTTTTAGTGTTCCAATAAATTTATTAAAAAACCTGTTTGTCAATAAATTTACTTCCATATTCTTCACAAAAGTATTCTTGATGTAGTGATCCATAGAAAAATTGGGATGTTTCTTTGTCTTAAAATTACTAGCTGCCTATAGAAATGAATATAGATTAGAGTTTCTCCAAGATATTGAACTAGGTAGGAAAGAATAACTTCCCTAGTTTTCATTACAAAACTCTTAATCCTCCTAACCCTAGTATTTTCAAGAACTGTTTAAGACTTTTGGAAAGCCTAGTTGTTCAAGGATTGATTTGAATAGTTTTTGATTTCTTTCAATATGCTTGATTCAGTGAGAATCAATTACATTCAGAAGGTAGCCCGTCACTGAATTAAATTTTTATACTTTTTCTTCATCCTGTGTACTCTTCCACTTGTCATCAACAGGCTGCTACCCCAGGTGCCCTAAGGACAAGCCTATTTACAATGAAGAGACAAAGGAATGTGTGACTGCAGATCAGTGTTGGTGTTACGTCAATGGAACTCATGTTCCCCCTGGGCAAGAAATACCCACAGAAGAAAACTGTACAATATGGTATATAAAAATTACAAAAACTCTTGCAGTAATTCAGGAAATAATTTATGTACACTAAGTCACTCATTTACTTTACTGGGCCTTGAGCAAATAGAGATATGATTTCAGCTGAAGAACTGGTATATTCTTGCATTTCATAATTTTCCATAATCATCCAGATTTCTGGTTGGTAGTCTTCTTATAATAAGTGTATTAGCATATTCTTTAATTACACTTTTTGAAGTTTCTTAAATGTTACAATGGCATGAAATTTGACTGATTCTCTAGAACAACCTTTTGATTCTCATGGATCCTTGGGAAGAGAGGGACTACTCTGCCTTGTGTTCCCACTTAAAACTGGGCTTCCAAAATCACTGTAATCTGAAATACTCTGTACTAGCCCTGAAAGAGATACTTGATTCTTAGTTACTTAGTCATAGAGCCTTGACAATATTAGCACTTATACCTCTGGCTCCACATGGTGACCAGACAATATCCTGATCTAGCTGTAAGTTCACTGCTCTTAAAAACAGTTGTTACTGCATTATTGCAACTTGCAACACAAAGTGATGATTACTTAGTTTGAATGAAACAATAATAGGCAATACTAGAGAATATTATATCCAGAAAAATATTATAAAAATTATATGTTTCTCTAATCTTGGGTCTGCTAACAGGCATTATAAAATGTCAGCAATATTATAATTTCTGAAAATTCTTCTTTCAGTATCTGTGGCCCCTCAGGATCCATTGAATGTAAACCATTGCCAGGTAAATAACATATTTTTTTTCTACAAGCAAAAAGAAAAAAAAGGTATAGAACTGCTGTGCCTGACTCTATAAAAGACTTAGTATTGGTTTAGAATAATTCTCTCTGGTGCAAGTGAAAGTTCTGAACAAAGAAAACTGGGCAGCACTTTTGTTCAGCTTTGTTGTTAGTACTTCTTTTTCAACTTTTATCTGATGTCCCTTCATTCTTTCTCCCCATGTCTTATTATCCAAACTAATGGGTTTCACTACCAGAGTTTGCACTTCCTGAATACGTAGTTAGTATGGAAAAGTGTCAGATAGTAAATTACAATTATAATTTATCTCAGAACATTTAAAAACTTAGTTTCTAAGTCTGTGCCTCCAAACCTTTTATGCATGACTTGATTAAATTTGTTCAAACGTTACTTTAAATGTAAAGACAAAATTAGTGCAATATACTAGGTTTAAGCTCCAGGTACAGCTCTCAAAAAGCACATGTGACTCATGTGCGTGCTCTCTTTTCCATAAGTGTTTTGCTTTTGTCTCTCACCTGGTAGTAGAACAATTGCACAGTAAAGCTCTTTCTTGCAGGGTGTCCTTGTGTCATCAATGGAACGAGTTATGAAGTGGGTCAGATTGTGGCACAAGTACAGGATGGCGACATATGTATAACATACATTTGTGCAGAAAATGGTTCTGTAGTTGTTGATAAAATCTACCCTTGTCCAACATCATCTTCGCCTACAATTACTTCTACCTCCTTTCCTACCAGTACTCTTACCACCACAGGTAAATCTTCCACAGAGATGTGATCTAAAAGCTATTTCTTTAAGGGAAGTATTTTAAATATAGAATGTACAAGTACATGGGTTTATAGGTGACTCAAATAGAGCAGGGCTTATGAATAATTTTATCTCACTATAGTAAGAAAGATTTTGAGTTGATTTATTTTTTATGAAAGAAATTGTAACTATAAATGTACAAGGTGCCTTCTTAATTCTGAAAAACATGTTAGCATCTCAATATCCCGATGGAGTAGTAGAACTTTTCTCAGTAGTGTCAGCAAAGAAATGTAATTAGGATATTTAAACATACTGTTGTATTTTTTGAAAGTTTGCAGATGATGTAGTAATCTCTTCCTTTTTGATCTATTTCAGTTGCCACTACAAGCCACTCACTGATTACAAGTAAGTTTTAAATACAAAACAAAATTGTAAAAAAGTCAAAGAAATATTTAAAGAAACTGTAAAGATAATCACTACAAAAATATATTTAAAACAAAAATAAATAATTTTTTACAATTCCAAAAGTGTGATTAATATAGATAGAAGAACAACCTTTAAATGTTTGTTTGGTGATTTTATTTTTATGTAAAACTTCCAGTTTAAAACCCTGGTAATATAGAACCAGTTTAGAACCCTTTTCCTTGGAAAGATGACAAATTGCAATGCATTTCTCTGGTCCTCAATAGAAGAAAATCAAAAATTGGTCTTCTCAGAATGTTCTCTGTAAACTTAGATGTGACAACTCTGTCTTCTCTTGCAGCTCCATGCATTGGATTAATCTGTGATTGGACTGAGTGGTTTGATGTTAGTAACCCTGAAAAAGATGGTGGTGACTATGAAACATATGATGAAATAAGAAAACACGGACACAAAATATGTGAAGCTCCTGAAAAAATTGAATGCAGGGCAGAGGATATGCCTGATGTGAGCTTAGACCAACTTGGTCAGAAAGTGGAGTGTAACCTTACGTATGGACTAATCTGTAAAAACGAGGAGCAAGATGTAACTATGTGGCAACTTTGTTATAATTACGAAATCAGGGTAAACTGTTGTGAGTGGCAAGAAATTCCTTGTGAGACTCCAACTACACCTACAACAATTTCAACCACCACCAAGACAACAGTACTTCCCACCACTACATCCAGGAATCCAACCACCACAAGTGAACTTACACCATCAGTTCCCACTCCAGTAACTACAACATCTCCAGGTATTTAATAGAAAAATACTCTCTGATGTTACTTTGCCATTGGAGAAATAAGGCCTGTTGACTACTAAAGGAATGTAACCTTCATAGCACATGTTGAGCTGCAAGAGAGTCTCACTTACGCATGTTTGGAGTTCTGTGTTTCTACTGGAAACAACATTCCCAGAAGGACATGTTCTGTGAGATAAGAGTAGGCCACGCTTCAGGCTACCATTGCTAGAGGCATTATCTGGGTGGGGCTGTACACAATTCCTTCATCAGGCTGACATTGCACCACAGGGAAATCCCTTGACAACCAGGGCATGCTTCCTTCCCTGGCCACAGCTTTGCCTCTCAGCTCTTATTATGTGAGTTAGTGAGGTGTTAGAGGTAATGAGGCAGACACAAAAAGCACCAACCAGATCAAAAGCGATGCTCTGCCAAATGTCTTCAATATTGGTAGGTCTTTCCGATTTCGTGAGAAGCAGCTTCCAGCAACATCTCTAATCTCTTGATGGGAGGGTCATGAACCTTGTTGTGCAGAGATTTCAGAGTCTGCTTCCTGGGGCAAGAACGCAAGGGCTGCTGATAGGCGCCTTTCCTGTGCAGCTGCCTACGTGAAATAACTGTTCAGTGCATATTGCAATCCACTCATGCATCCTATACCTTTGTCTGTTTTCTCTGTCTC
>VWZD01009314.1:983-21370 GCA_013396695.1 Sakesphorus luctuosus | reverse complement strand
TTCTAGAGGAGTTGCATGAATTTGTCTTTAAGCCATAGCCAAATGAAAGTCTTAGAGACTCAGAGACTTTCATTTGTTGTGCTAGAACACTTGTGTGTCTCTTTACATGGACTTGATGTACATAAATAATACCAAGGTTTGAAGCTATATAATGCTGTGAGAATTTATTTTCTCAGAAAAAAAGATAGTTGTAATAACTGAAAGCAAGCAAATGGGCTTTTCTGTGTTGCATAATTTTTTATTTTCTCAGAAAAAAAAAGATAGTTCTAATAACTAAAACCAAGCTAACAGGCTTTTCTGGGTTGCATAATTCATTAATTACCTTTGAACCCAGCAGCACTATATAAATTGGAAGCACCATGGGATTTGGGTCTCTGTGTGAGTTTACTTTTCTTGAAAAGTGAGTTCATGACATAGAAAAATTTGGAACTGCTTTTGCTGTGTTTTCAAAAGCTGTGAGAGTAGAAGCTATTTTGGGGGACCAAAACAGGAAAGTTCTAGAAAAATAAGAAGTAACCATCTACAGCTAATGCAAAAAATCAGCCAGCTGATGCAGAAGCACAGAGGTATTTGGAGGACTGATAAAGTAATCTTTCAAATAAAAAGGCACATTGATCTATAAGAAGTAAATCAAAGTTAGAAAGTGACAGTATTGATTCAAAAGCTTCAAAGTTGGAAGAACCTTGAGCCCTTTTAGTTTATAGTTCTAGTGAGTCAGGAGTGATAGGAGAAGAGAAAGAAATGAATGACAACTGGATGTTTCTACTGCTGAGAATTGCATCAAAGAGTAGTTCAGGTTGAAAGAAATTGCAGAAGATCTTACTGTCCAACCTGCTTCTCAAACTAGGATCAGCTATGACATCAGACTGCTCAGGTTTTCATCCAGTTAGGTCTTGAAAACCTGGAGAATGGAGATAGCACAAGCTCTCTGAGAACCTGTTCCAGTGTTTGAGTGTCATTAAGTTGGAAAATATTTCTCCTTGGCTGAGTCTCTTTGTATTCCATTCTTGTTCTGTAGCCAAACATTGCTGTGAAGCGACTGGCTGCATCTTCTTGCTAACCTCCTTTAAGATACTGGGGGCCTGTTACACACACTGAAGTTATCTCCTTTCCAGCTTGAACATGCCAAGTTCCTTCAGTTCTTACATGTATTTCAGCCCCTGACAATAGTGGTGACCAGCTTGTTAGTCCACTTCAGCTTTTCCTCTGTGTTAGGAGATTAAAACCTGTCATTATCCTACCAGATGCATTATAATGAGTGCCAGATAAAAGGTGATTACTCATCTTACGCACTATTAATACAGCCAAGGATGTCGTTAGCTATCCCTACTTGTATGCCATGCTGCTGATTTGTGTCTGTGTACCGTGATTACCATGACCTTTTTGAGTCTAGCTGCTCCCCAGCCAGTTACCAGCCACATCACCGGTAACCAGTCAGTTACCACCTCTTGCTTTCTAAATTCAGGTCTTTGCATATGTCATTGTTGAATCTCAGAAGGTTCACACTGGCCTGTTCTTCCTCAATGTCTAGTGAATGACAGCTCTCTGTTGAGCGTATTGGTTGTATTGTGTCATTAGCTGCCCACACCCAGTTCACTGTAACCTGCAGGCTTCGTGTGAATGCGCTCTTGGCCTAATTCAGGTGATGGATGAAGCCATTAAACAGATTGTAACAGACTCCTACAGTATTCCGCCCGACACGTTACCAGCTGCTACCACCTGAACTTTACCATCAAACCTTTTCTATCAATGTTATAGTTCATATATCTATACCAAATTTCTAACTTAGCTATAAAAATACTGTGTGAGAAAGCACTAAAATCTGTGCAAGGAATCTACTTACTCTCCTTTTGTCCATAGATCTGGTCATTTTATCATGGAATATAACTGGGTTGTCCAGACATAATTAAACCTTGATAAATCCTCCTTGAGTGTTCCCAATCACCTTTGTTTCGTGCATGAACCCAGAAAAGTGTTCCAAAAAGATTTGCTTCATAACCTTCCAGGGACTGAAATGAAGCAAACTGTTTTGTAGTTTGTTGGTTTCTCCTTTTGCCCTTTGCCAAATATGTGTGTGACACTTGCCTTTCTCCATTTGCCATGGACCTCCCCCAGTTTTTGTGACCTCTCACAATGATAATGAGCGATCTAACTATGACATTGGTCACCTTTGTGAGAACCTTTGAGTGTAGACGAGCTGGCCTCTTCAATTTCTGTGGGTTGAGTTCTCACAAGTTACCCTGGACTCAATCCTCACCTACTGCTAGCAATTGTTACCCTCTTGAGCCATTTTACTGATCATAGAGGCTTTGGAGGAGACCTCGTCAGGGAAGACTGAGTGTGGTGACCTTCTCCGTCTGCTGTTGATAAAATAGATGTTTTTTGTAGGAACCTGTCCATGTTTTCTTTCCTACCTCAATCATGGTAAAATCTCTTTTCGTTGTCTTTGTCATCTTTTGCAAACATTAATTTTAGGTGACCTTTCTGAAACCATCCCTACTTACTCAGTCAATTCTTCTAAATTTTTCCTTGGATTCCTGTCCCTGGCTGTATCTCCTATACGCTGTTGTTTGGCCTTGTGGTTTTCTCATGAGTTGCCTTTTGATCCATGCCAGGCTTTCTGTATATTTGTTTTCCTGAGTACCAAGACGACTGATATAGTACAAGAGCTGTTTGAAAACATGGACAGTCTGCTTTTGAAGTCACACCCTTCTGAGTAGAATTGTCATGGTTTAGGAATGGTTTTCCCCAATTCAGTGTTCCCACTGTAATATTCCAAACCACACGTCACTCAATGATTCTGCCTTCTGTCCCCCTTCACCCTGTGATGGTCTGGAGAGAAGAACTGGAGGCACAAATGGTAAAGCTGACAGGTTGAGATAACAATGTACTGGAAACAGCAATGAAAGAAGACAACAAACTGTAACAGCAACAATACTAATGACAGAGTGTACAAGAAAGAAAAAGTGAATGATTCGCATGGGATTGCTCACTGCGGAAACCCCATACCATGCCCAACTGTCCCCTCCACCACACAAGAGAGCTCTTCCTGGAAAATGAGGTGAAGGAAGTATAAAATAGCCTTCAGGTCCTAGCCATGTCCCCTCATGGCTACTGCAAAAATTAACCATGGCCTGGCCAGAACCAGGGCAAGAATATAGTCAGGTACATGGAAACTTCAGGAGCAAGCTTTGTACTTGAAATCAGTTGATGCAAAATGTGACATGGTCTTTCTGAAGAGAACTGAAGTGTTAATTACAATATGACTTCTGTATATTATGTGTAAAATATGATGACTTCTGTATATTATGTATAATTTGGAGGCCAAATCCACATAATTAATTTATGACCTGAAGTCTAACACAAGTTTTGGTAATAGAAAAGAATGTAACCATAACTGAAGTCTTTTTTAGAAGGAATATGTAAGTTTCACCAATTAAAAAAGACAAAAGGGTGAGCAGCTTCAGAAGCCATATGATGTGCTAACTTGACATGTGTGATACTCACAGATTATCTTTTAAGAGTATATAGTATGTTTGACAAAAGTATTTTTGATAAAAATGTTCTAATGTTGAAACTTTCCAGATTAGAAAGAGAGTGTTTCTCCTCAAATAATGAAATGAAAGAAGTGATTGAGGAAAAGGAGAAGGTAATTAAAGACCTCTCTGAGAGACTACAGAGTACTGAAAAAACCTCCAGAGAATTACAGGAGCAACTTGCAATGGTAAGGGCCTGTGGCAATCCTTGTTTAGGGTTTTTTAAAGATACTGTGAACATAATCTGCATTTGTTAAGCTGAGCTGTGGAATAAATCTGCTTTTGTGTTAACTCTGATTTCATTTATGTTACTTTGTTTTGTAAAACATGAGTAAATACAGCTAATACACTAGAGAAGCCAATTCAAAAATGCATTTTAAGTTATATTCTATGAACTTAACTGAAGAGTTATTTGCAGAACTCAATTATTTTAAAAGTATTGCTATAAGCCAAGAGTAACTTGTGTATGCATACCTAATGAAGAAGGCAATTTTTAGGTATGGATTATGATTTTCTGTGGAAAATATAATGTCTTTCTACCCAGCCTTTTTTTCTAAAGCTTGTTTAGATACCATTATAGGCTTTACTTCTATTTCACATAATGTTCTTAGTGCAAGCATTTGACTGAAAAAATTGTTTGAACATGGTTTGTTTGAAGGTGACAAAGCAGGGATTTTTTTTTGTTTTGTTGATTTTTTTGTTTTGGTTTGACATGCATTTGGCATGTTGGATGTATTTTACAGGATTATTTTCTGAAATCTTTCTCCTTTATTATGACTTGTTGGGGCCTTCCCATGGTCTACCCATCTCAACTTTGAGTAACTGTTTTGCTATCCTGTTTCACAACAGTAGCATCAAAGCAAAAGTCTTAGTATTACTATCTTCATTAATGATGTAAATGAAGGGATCGAGTGCAGCCTCAGCAAATTTGCAGATGACACCAAGTTCAGGGATGTGGTTGACACACCTGAAGGAAGGGATACCATCCAGAGGGACCTGGACAAGCTCAAGAAATTGGCCCATAGGAAGTCTCTTGAGGTTTAACAAGATCAAATGCAAGGTGCTGCACCTGAGTCAGGGCAATCAAGAGCAGCCCTGCTGAGAAGGACTTGTGGATGCTGGTGGATGAGAAGCTGGACATGACCTGACAATGTGCACTTGCAGCTCAGAAACCCAAATGTATCCTGGGCTGCAACAAAAGCAGCGTGTCCAGCAGGTTGAAGGCTGTGATTCTGCCCTTCTGCTCTACTCTGGTGAGATCTCACCTATAGTGCTGCATCCAGCTCTGGGGTCCTCAGTACAAGGAGGACATTGACCTGTTGGAGCGAGTCCAGAGAGGAGGCCACCAAGATGGTCAGATGGATGGAGCACCTCTCCAGTGAGGAAAGGCTGAGAGTATTGGGATTGTTCAGCCTGGAGAAGAGAAGGTTTTGGGGTGGCCTAATTGTGGCCTTCCAGTACCTGAAAGGAGCATCCAGGAAAGATGGAGAGGAACTATTTATGAGGGCATGTACTGACAGGATGTGCTGGTTTAGAGGTAAACCAGCAGGAGAAATGAACTCAACACAAGAGAGATTATGAGTCAGAGCCACAATTTAATAATAATAATANCATTAGCACCTACACCCCCTCAGGCTGGGAGTGGAGGTGCTAACGACTCCCTGGGAAGCTGCTGCAAATGGGCCATTGACCTTGGGAATGAATAGATGGGGGTAGAATACATAGCTTTGGCCACCCCCACACAGTGACAACTGGTCTCACCTGCTGAACTAGGACACAGGACATGGAGGAATTGTTCCCAACTGAAAGAAAGTTTAGTTTATATATTAGGAAAAAAATCTTTACTGTGAGGGTGGTGAGGCACTGGCTCAGGTTGTTTTCACAACAAGGAAGTTGTGGCTGTCCCATTCCTAGAAGTGTTCAAGGCCAAGTTGGATGGGGCACTGAGTCTAGCGGAAGGTGGTGTCTCCCTTCACAACAGGGATATTAGAACTAGATGATCTTTAGCATTCCTTCCAACTCAGGCCACTCTATGATTCTATGTTGCTATGATTCTATGAGCTAGAAAACCTTTTTTTCTTTGTGTAGGAGCCTTTGCAGTATTTCTCTAATAGCCAATGTAAACTTGCAAATTTCTCCTCTTCCTTTCTCTTGGAGGTATGAGTATACAAGGTAATTGTGGTCAGTTCCCTAGCTGACAAGCATTGTGCTAATCAATGAGTAGGAGCAGAGACCTGCAACAGAGAGTGTAAGACCCCAGGTCCCAAGCCGTGAGCTCACCTAGGGGTTTTGCTTTAAAAAAAGTCTCCAACAATATCCACCCTCTGGATTATTAGAAGAGCCTTTGGTTCTTTCAACACCTTAAGGGAGAGCGAAAAGAAGTTGCTACACACATTTTCTCAGGACGTACTTCACTGGTAAACTTTAGAAAATAAGAGATCTTGGCAAAAGTTTAAAGGATAACATTCAACCAAAACAAAGCATTCCAGAAAGCATTGACTTAGCATGTGCTGATCCATACAATTCAGGAAAATCGAATCCATTTGGTCCCAGGTTTCCCAAAACATCAAGAAAGGAGATTAAGAGAAGTAAAGAAATAGAGAGAAAAGGAGAAAAATTATAGCTTCTACTGGAGAGTCCAGTGCAAGGATGGAAGTCCAGCTGCCATGTGTCCAGGTGGCAGGGTTCAAACGACATGGAGAGCACATGCTGCCTTTATTGCTCTGGCCCCCAGTGGCTGCACCCCCCGGTGGGAATTCCAGTGTGCCAGTGTCAGATGAGATGTTTTGGTATCTTCTCTTCAGCTCATGGAGGTATTCCATACATTGTCTTAATGTTACCCACTTCCCAGGAAGATTTGTATCAATATATTGCAGAAAAATAAAATTATAAAATTGTCTTCCTTTTGGGAGATGTTACCTAAAATCAGAGAAATAATTCACTGGATAATTTGGAGCGTGGAAAAGCAAAAAGCAGTTCTTTATTGAGGTGCCATTAGTGCACAAAAAATGTATTTCACCTCTGACAGTATAGACCTTTGCAATTTTATAATACTATCTAATTAGAGTATCTGGACATTACCTCGATTGCTCCAGTCCCCAAAACCATCCCTCCCATTGTCCCATCCTTGCCACACCTCCCAAATTTGAGTCAGTGATCTCAAAACGACCACCCCTTCCTCTCCACCTTCATCTTCCTCATCCTCAGTGTCCTCCTTGGAAAGACTTCAAGCCCTCTGAGAAGTTTGGACTGGTTATATCAAATGATGTGACCTTGTTATGTCTCATTCTGAGTACATTTCTACAGATAAGGTGTTTTCACCTTGCTAAAATCTTTGTTGAAATTCTGGAGAAGAAATGTTAGACACCATTTTAGGAATCTAGCACAAAGGTGCTTAGCAAACTAAAGTACTAGTGAGTTATACTAAGACTTTATATAATAGATTTTAAGACATCAGAGAACACAGCTTTTTCAATGCAAGCATTAAAGTATTAAAACACATTTGCTGCCCTACATGAACCTGAAAAAGTCATTTTATCAGGCACGAAAGGAATAAAAAGAAAAATGTCTGACAAGAATTCAGAACAGAATTCTGTACATGTTCAAGGTTTCTGGTAATGGCAGCAGTATTAAATGGTGTCTTAATGTTATTGTGTATAATTATTAAATGGTGCATTATGTTACGGGAAGGTAAAAGTAGAATAGATTGTCTCAGTTGAAAGAACTGTTCTATTTGTGGGGCCTGTTGTTTTAATTGTTTTACTGGGATGATTTTAAACCACAAGACTCTCTTCAAGAAGTAATAAAAATACTCATTTTCCAAGGAATTGTATTAGTTGTCTGCTATGTGATTAGATTTTTATCATCTTGGATGGCTTTGTATATTTCACAAAGGCTTATATATTTGTTTGGGAAGCAGGAGTGCCTCTGTGTGGTCTTGTTTACTCAGTCTGGATGGCTTTTTTGTTATTTTTCTTCCCAAAATCAAAACGCAGAAGGCTATAGCAGAAACTAAGTATGGATAACATTCAATAAGTATTAGGCTTCCCTATAACCATACTAACACTGTGTGAAAATGTCAGTGTGTTCTCTTTCCTTAAATTCCCCATTCTGATTTCTTCATCTGTTAATTACTTTCTTATAGTTTGTAATATTATTAGACATCCTGAACATGTCCTTTTCACTTCAGTCTGATGATTAGTTTCTTATGGTACCATTACCATGCAAGTTAATGTTTTTGTTTGTAATATATTTTTAAGGTGTATCAAATATATTATTTTGAAACTTTTTATGAAAAAATACTTCTTTTTTTCTGAAGGGATCAGTTGAATATATGGTAAAGTATTTATCCTGCACGTAGTTTTAAATATTGGCATGTGGCAGAAGTTTTCCAGAAATTTTCATGGGTCAAATGTGATAGCATCCTTTGCTATCAAACAAAATATCTTATTAATGTTCAGCATGAGCGGGCTCTCAAGTTTTCCATTATGTTTTTCTGAGGAAACTGATCTTAAGCTTGTCATTATTTCTAGCTAGGGTTTTTAGGAATTTTTAGCTTAGAGAATAGGAATTTGGAAGAATGGTCATTGTGATTCATGACATGTTTTGAATTGAAACAGCCCCAGCTGTATTCCTACCCCACGCGAAAGAATAAAAGGTGTCTTTAGCAGTTTTAAATTACTCAGGATATTTACATTTCTAGAATGTACTAGTGAACGATCTTAGTATCGGCCAAGTAGGAGATGTGAAACCTTTATTTTTTGAGAAATGTATATTGAAATTTGGGTAACTTGCTAGTTCCCCAGAATGCATATTAGGAACGTGAAAGAATTAAAATACTGTATTTTAGGATAAATTCCATTAATTTGGAGGAAGTGTGTATTTTTCTCCCCTTCGTATAGAGTCTATGAGAACTACCATAAGTTGTGTATGGATGGTGTAGTAGGTTACACAGAGCCTGTCTTTTTCCTTGGGGCATTTAGATCTTTATCTTACAGATATGCTTGCAGTCAGGTGCTGTTTATATCTCAGCTGTCTGTAAAAGACTTATAGGTTTTCATAACCTGAATGTCAGAACAGAAGTGTTTGAGCATCTAGTCCCTGGACATAGACATTAACCATTGTTCTTTAACAGGAGTGTCTTAAGTATTGACTGAACAGACAATGAATCATCCTGAAGATTATGATTCTGTTTTATGAATTGTGTAGAGTGGAAACTGGTACCTGATGGCAAAGATGTAAATGTCTATTATTGTAAATAATTATGAAAATGACAATTTATTGTGGACAGATCTTTGTCTTTCAAATTAAAAAAGCCAAACTCGATACACAGTCCTCCTTAATTTTGTATTAATGACTGTTAAGTGTTGTGTTACCTTGATTCATGTTTTTCTTGCCTTAACACAGGAGTAGTAGAGTGTTCCTACTCAGGTGCTACTTCTGTTATTGTCCTAATTTAAGAAGACTAGTCAGTTGGAAGGATATGCTTAAGTGATCTGCAAAAAACCCAAATTTTGTAGTTTATTCTGGAAGTGCAGAGGTCACTCAAACTGTGATATCCCAGTGCTGGAGGACAGGCATCTAAAAATGCCTTTAAAGCTGCAGTTCTCAAAAATTTTATTCTCCTTTGAGAAAAACCCAAACCCCCAAAGACATACTTCATAACATTCTCTCCCAACAAAAGGTTGTTACAAATCTCTTTTTAGAATACAAGAATAATTCCAATAAACTTGAGCATTTTGATTAATTTTATTTCAGGTGGTTAGAGTGAGATACTAAATTTCTTGAGAGATTGTGTTTAATTTACACATGGACAGGCCTCTCTGTATAATTGGGACTATTCTAGCTAATATAAGAAAATAAAGAAACTCTGTTAAGTATTCAACAGTTGGATAATTTGAGTAAAAATAAATAGTAGTCCAAGGAGGCAGATTGTCATTGAGGGTTTTCTTTTGTTTTGGTGTCGTTTTAACACTGCAATTTATGCCTATTTGCTTCAAATTTATGCCACTATTCTGCTTTACTGAACATCACTTGAGTAAAACCTGTTTTTGTGAATATTGGAACCTATTTCTCTAAATGCTTTGATTTGCTGCCCCCAGAGTTAGGCCTGGTAAATGTTCTGATACTTTTGCAGAGAATTTACATCAGTGCTTTTCAAGTATCTGAGCATACTGTGCCTTGGTGGCTGTGTGGATAGTTCTGGCTTTGGCACTTACTCTGCCATCACCATGTGGGATTTGTACTGTAAACTGAGTGGGTGAATAAATCCATGTGCAAGAAAGCCCACAGGATCCCCCTGTACCTGTAAACAAAGCAGATAAAATTCCTCAGGAATAATGGAATAATAGCAATTCATTGTAAGGCTGGACGCCAGTTCCCTGCATACTACTGCTGGGGTTTTGTTAGTAATTTGGAATATTTTTTGAAGAAGGGAATTGTCTTTGAGGAGTATAGGAAACATGCCTAGTATATTTTGAGAATTTTATATTCTGAAATGTTGATGAAAATTCACAAGAATAATTTACCATTGGGCTCAGGAACTTGGGATTCCTGAAGGCAGGTTCTACAAGGAAAGACTGAGGTGAAAAAGGCATTGAAAAGTCTTTTTCTGATAGTCACCAGGTTACTGCCTCATTAGCAGTGGGCCCCCATTTTGCCTAATCTTCCTTTTGCTGATTATGTATGTCAGGACAACTTACCTGTTTTTCTTCACATCACATGCTGGATTGACCTTTAGGTGGATTTTGGCATTCCTAAACAGACCTCTCTAGGTTTGAACAACGTCTCTGTATTTCGCCTAGGTCGCTTTGTCTGATCGACCTTTTTTATGCTTCCTATTAATATTTGAATTAATGTAGAAGCTTTCTACATATCCATACACACCTCCTGCCTTTGATTTTCAAGATAATTTTCAAGGATCACTTCCAGGATCAAGAATGGTCCATTCTGCAGAAGTGAAGCAAAGGCAGCAGAAGTCTTACTTCACAGTTGTTCTTCCACCTGTTTATACTAATGTGGTCTGTGAAGCCAACTTTCTTTAAGTAAAGGCTTTAGTATTTTTGTTACCTGATTTTCTATTTAAAGTAATCTAGGAAACACACCTGTACTTTTCTAGTAGTTATACAGGAATAGCATCCCCACAAGCATGTTGATGGATGGAGTTGTTGAGAAAAATGTAATTGCATCTCCTGGAATGGTTGAATTGGGCACCTGCAATTGATTATGTTTGACTTTACACCTGAGGACTCAATTTTCCTTTTCAAAGTGAAGTGTTATGCACACTCCCTGTGTTCATACTGAAGAAGACTAAGAAGATAACAGCTACTGCTGTGAACTGTCAAGTAGATGCTTATGGAGAAGTTGGAGCTGTGCTCTCCTTAGATTTGTGCAGTGGAATTATGACAGGAAACAGGGAAATTCTAATTACCTGTAAGAGGGAAATAAAAACTTCACAGTAAGTATTGTGACATATTGAAGCAGGTTGCCTGGAGGGCCATCTTTGAGGATACTCAATACTTGACTGGGCAAGGCAGCAACCTCAGCTGACTTTGAGCACACCTTGGTCTGAGTAGGGAGCAGGACCAAGTGACCTCCACAGGTCCTGTCAGCTTAAATTGTTCCATGATTTTATTCCTCTATACATTCCCATTAAATACCTGTCAGTGAGACATGAGGTATCTGACCCATATTGGACAGACCTTTTTGGACTTTTAAGCTGTGTCTGACTTTTCAGCACTGTAGTTCGTGGCATTTTTTTCCTCAATATCTGATAATGGGGACAGTGATTGAAAAGGGAAATCAGAAAGGAAAGATGCAAAATATTTTGCATCTCAAGTGTAGAGAATCTGGCTAGTCCAAGGAATTTGCTTTTGGTCTTTGATCCTGTTGAGTACGAGACTGAAATTGGCTTAGGGAGTATAGAAGCAGTTAGCAAATAAAGCACAGAGAAGTGGTGGAGGCTGAATAGGTAGAAATACACTAACTACATTATGATAAATTAACTAAGCAAAATGAAAAATTGGATGAAGAGATTGCAAAAAAAGCCCATCTGATTTTTCCATGGGAAAATGCTTTTCTGTGAAGATTTATCCTGACCTTCTCTGTGCTGCAGTGGTTTGTGTAAAAAGAGTATTTATTTTATTGTGATATTATATATTGTTATATTTGCTTATTTTTAATATGTAGGGTCTTTAGGATTATGTCAGTACATGAGAGAAAATTACTTTATTGTGCTTACATCCCATAAAATACAGTTACTGGATCTCAGCATTTAAAATCTCTGTTTATATAGATAATTTTATGGAATAAGAATTAAACTTAGTTATTTTCCAATATATAAAAGTTGTTTGGAAATTCTTTATGAAGTGTAGTACAATCTCTCACACAAGGAAAGGCATGTAAATACTACAGGGGACCTAACACTGAAATACACATATGAATAATATATTAGTTGATATACAGTACATATAATTAAAGTGGAAAGAGTAAAGCAGTTTTATGAAATATTTAAACTGAACATTGAAGAACACTGCAGAGAATTAAATGCGTTTTTGGGGTTTTTATCCTGACAGTTATATGCTATCAGTATGTAACATTTTTCCTGGGGAGGATGTTTCCCACACGTGAGAAAGGGTTTGGATCCTTTGACATACAGTGAAGCACAACTAAAGCAGTAGTTTATAGATATGATAGAAAACAGTATGATTTTCCTCAGTAAAAAAAGATTAATCTTCCATTACCAAGTAGAAATGGAAATTACTCACATAGATGTTAGAATTTAGAATGTAACTAAAGTGAGCAATTAAGAGTCATGAGACATCTTTGAGCATAACCTTTGCCATAATCAGATTGTGAAATTATTTAAATCTTATTTTCTCCTGAACTGTGGGGATTTTAATTTGTTGCTGCTGGTTTTTGGGTTTGTTTTATAAATTGGTGAGATGTATTACTTTTTGTTGGTTAGCAGCTGAACTTGCACATTTCTTTGAGAAGTCAAAACTACATATACCCAAAAGGGCCTTGGTCTTGTCTGGAATTACATATGCATGTGTTTGAAAACTGCGAGTTATAGTCTTGGATATAAATTGAAGGAATGATTTGGTATAGTCTTTTTATTGTAGTGATTAAAAAATCTTCTACAGTACCTTTGTGCCCTCAGAATAAAGTCAGTGTCTTGATTTGAACAACAGGCTGCACTTAGTAGACTGCTTTCTTTAAGAAATTTAGTGATAGGAGCTGAAGAACTCTGCTGCTTTATATTCCATGCGTAAGGATGAGTTCTTGGTATTGAAGAAAAAGCTGTCTAGCATGGAAGATATTAGCAATTGAAGTAGGCAGGTTTGCAATGAGGATAGGTGTGGGATTTGACTGAGTGCCAAATCATGGATTTCTGGTCTGTCTGCCAGTAGTTTGGTGTCTTTCTGGATGTCCTTGTAGGATGTAACAATAGATTTCATTGCTTGCATAGGTGGGCAGAATTTATTGTTCATTAAGATATTTTTGAAGCAGAAGATGATAAAAACCAAGTTTTCATACAACCATCTTTTCTTTTTCTTTTTAGTACCTATAACCTCTAGTTCTATTTTAAGTGTATTTCAGGGTTCTGTGTTATTTATTTGTTATGCCACGTTAGGTCCCTTGGCTCAAGAAAAGGTGTACTAAGAAGAAAAAACAGGAACTTAAATTTAAAGGGGAGCAAATATACCATTGTGATGTGTATTTCTTCTGTTTACTGTTTTAATGTGTTTCTTTCCCTGCCCCCTCTTGTCTTGTCTGTATCTCCTGTCAAATAAAGGCCAAGAAACACCAGGTCTTTCTAACAGAGACGTATGAAAACAACATGAGAGAGCTGGAGTTACTCTTGGACAGCTTTGCTATGTCAGGCCAGCGGACAGCAGGTTAGTTGAAGGTATAAAATGACAGATGCATCTGTCAATGTTCCAAAGTCACTACATTGTGGGAATTCTGCAGATGCCTTTTGCATTCCCTCTTCTCAACATGCTTTGATTTGATGACATGATAAGAGCAGTTCTCACAGCAGTCAAATGGCCTTGCTAGCTGAGAAAGGGTGACGAAATGTGGACCTGCTGTTGTCAGCCCAGAGCTTGATATACAAATGCTGGGGTGTATATGATCGGTCAGAAAAGGGCTCACTTGCTGTGCTCTAAATCCAACTGAGAAAAAAGTCCTTACAGTATACCTGCAAAGGGAACAGATGTTTTGCTTGAACTGAGCCAAATTCTCAGGCAACCTTCAGCAACTTAAAGGTCATATATTCAAAAAGGTTGTGTAGGACACATGATATAACAATACTTTTTACAGTTGATTGTGGACCACTACTATATTGCATTTGTTTGATCTAAAATAGAACGAATATTTCTCTGTTTCAGTAAAATTAATTGTAAGTCAGTGGTTGTCACTCTGCTACTTGGCTTTATATGTAATTATTGTATCAAACTTAAAAACTGCTGCCTGGTTAGACATTTGAAATAATGGCTAACGTAAACAAGCTGAACTTTAACATCAAGCAAGTAATTTTTTAAAGGTGAAAGTTGGATGCTTTTCATTTGAAACTATGTATAAAAGATATCTCTATGTAATTCCCATTAGAAAATCACATACTAGACACAAAATGCTTCCAACTTACAGTGAAATTAAATTGTAGTAAAACAGGCAAAATTTGTCTTAAAGAACAAATATGTTTATTTTATGAAAATCATAATGTTATGGGTTTGCACTTTTTAGCAACAATAGACATAAATGGATTGTATAACACCATTAAATGAAGATGTGGTTTTTTATATCTCAAAATGATTTTTTTTTCAGGGCCTGGTACTGTTAAATTTCAATAAAGGAATAACTTGTTGAGATTTCTGTTGTTCTAAAAGTCTAGCCTTGAGTCTATGATGCATTGGTTTCCTCCCATGGGCTATATGATTTTTTTTATTTGGGAACTGGTATCAGTTTTATTCTATAATTATAAATATAATTCCAGTGGGTAATACCTGTAAGTTTACTGTAGTTGTATCAGTCTGAAAAGCTCTTTTAAGACTGTATGTTTTCCACAATCTTGTGAAGTTCCATATACTCAGAGGGACTTAAGCAATTCGGGGGTAGCTGGATGCTGCTGCCAAAGTGCAGTTTCCAAATAAGTAATTGTCTTTTAGGTAGGTTTTCTGTTCTTTCTGGTGGTAAACCTTGCAGAGAACAGCTTTGACCTGTTTCTGTAACAGTAACTTCAGTAATAATTTGCTTTGTTTGAGGTAAACTTTGAATACTCTTATTTAAAGAGATCTTTCTTTTTAAGCTTTTGTGTCTCTGCAGGGGCTCTATCGAGACAGATAGTAAAACTTGGCTCTGCTGTGGATCCAGTATTTAGAACTAATATTACAATAGATATTCACTAAGACATTTGTTCTACATATTTACTATACTTCTAAGTGTGAAACCTTATTTTTAATGCTTTTTCATTATTATATCATTACTCTGGTGTTCTTATGAATTTATTATGTAACAATATTTCTTCAGATTTTTAAAAAAATTATTGTGGTTATATTTAAAATGGGAATTCCTAGGTGCCAATAAAAGTAAAAAGCTTAAATAAATGTTTGTAGTCTAATTTGCAGGTGAGGGCGACATGAGCCCCAGCTGACTGGACAGTCCTCCATGTTCTTGTTCCCAGCTTTGAACTCAAGGGGTTGAGAGATCTACTTAAAAAACTATCAATATTAAAGATTCAGCCCCTTGCTTTAAATGTTCATTGAACTGTGATTACTGGGCTATACAGAAAAGAGAAAATAAGACTTTATATTTATAAAATTAAAACCCAGAGAATTTTAGAAAGCTTTTTTCCTTTATATGTCCCAAAATAACCAGCATAAATCCATGTCTTCCTTTTTGTCTGTGACCTTTATATATTTTCCACAGCACTGTTATTCTTACTGGACCATTTTCATGATTTCCCTTTTTATCTGTTCAGTTTCATATTTCGCAGTTATTTAACCGGATTTGTTCTCAGATAAGTTTCTTCTTCAGTACAGGAAAAAAGTGTTTGTGGATATAGTAATATGAAAAAAGTGAAGTGGGTATAAAGTTGTAAGTGTGTTAGCTGCTTTCAGTAAACCTCACCATTTAATGCAGGTGAACCAGCAGTGTTTTAGTCAAAAATGTAAAACACAGCACCATATGAGCCTCTATGAAGAAAATTTACTCTATCCTAGTGCTGCTAGGACCAAGTCTGAAGAAGCAGGTTTAAGAGTTTACTCACTTGTATGGTTCCTCCTAGATGGCTATTGAACTTGGCATTTTCTCAAAATCCTTCCCTCAAACTGTTAGACAATACTGGGCATATATGTCAAGTTTTGGGGTTTTTGCTCATTACTGACACAGTGCCCCTGTAGCAGCAGAGTGCCATTTAGATTATGTCACATGTCTCCTGCATAGCTGTACAAAGACAGGCAATATTTAGCCAGTGTTAAAGCCATTGGCTTGTTTTCTGCTAGTGCAGGAAAATTCAATCTGGTATTTCTGTTGGCAGAACTGAGCTACCTAGAAACAGAGTTGCAGCAAAGGCAAGGAATGACAGCATGGAAAGTTTACTGGCAAAAGTCTAGTTTTGGCAAACATGACGTAAATTAGTGTTTCTTTGACAGCACTGGGAGTTAAGAAATGGTGATACATTATTTAGAGACCTTGATAAGCACTATGAGATGAAAGATAACCCCTAGATTGACTGAATAGGTATTATCTTAAACTGAATGAGAATTGCAAGTTAGCACTCCTCTAGAGCTACAGGTATGGGAAGAATGTTAGTTTATGTTTTCTGTGCAACAAGATCACTGCAAAATGTTCCTACAAAGGGTAGTAACAAGAAGTTGATCTTGTAATCGAGGAGACTGGACTTGAGCCCTGTGTATAGCTATGTCTGTGGTTAAGGGATAAAAATTATAGTAAGGTGTCACTTGTCTTTCTTCAGTGTGAAATCTAAACTTCTCACAGAAGGTCACATTTTATGAATTCTTAGGTTGATTCTAAGTGTAACATTGCTTTTTGGGACACCTCTAGGATTCTGAGGGCTCTGTAGTCTCATTAAGAAGGTTTTGCTTTTCCTTGACTCTGTGGACCTTTAAAAAATCAGGTAAATGGGTGTCCACTGGAGTGGCTGCTAGGCTAGGGCAGAAGTCTGTCACTGGTATGTGCATTCTTTTACATTTTCTTGTGTGCTGTAGAGCAGATCTTGCTTATGTTAGTGAAAGCAATCTTGCAAGTATGTGTTGCTTTGCCTAAGTGTGACTTTAGCACTGACACCCAGTCCGACACGAATAACACTATATACTTTGTGGTATTATCAAAAGACTGGGAAAGAAGAGGCTAAGTAACTAAAAATTTTAAGAGGGGCAGTTGACAATACTTTCTGACCTGTGCATGTATCTAAGTTTTCCACTGATTCCTATTGGTGCATTTTGTGTAGCCTACAGGAGAAATCTAGTCTTTATACAATGCTTTAAGTAGAATATCATGCTTATTGGACAGCATTAATCACAGAATCCCTAAAAGAACCCCAACCTTAAAGTGCACCTCATCAAGTTTTATGGAGAGCCAAAGAAAAGGTTCAGAGTCGAATATTTGATTTGACTTCATGAACCACTCTGTGTAAATTGCTTAGTGGCACTGGTGATAAACACCAGTGTCATGGTTTAGTTCTGCTGGGACATGGTTGTTTGGCCTCTCTGAATTTCAAATACTACAGATTTTTTCACTTCTTTTGCAAAATAAGGCTGCTTTTAGAGTTGGTAAAGTTTGTTTTGCTTGTAGAACATATTAAAACTTGTGGAAAAGTTGATGGTATAATTTGTTACCAAATAAGTTTATAAATGATGCATAGTAATATAAATAATGCTGAGAAGAATGATCTATGAATAGTCTGGTATTGATGTGTCACAGGGTTGTTCTTGGAAACTGAATATCAGCTGACATGTTGTGACCTCTTGATCAATATCGTGTAGTTTTGCTTTCTTGGCTCATTGTAATATGTTATTTAGAATGCTCAGCCTTGTTCATACAACTTTAATGAAGGCAACCAGATCAGAAGTCTCTGTCTAAAGTTTTAATAAATAAGTGTAGTGTGTGTATAATGGGTATATCAGTTTTATAATTGAAAAGCTATGTCCGATGCTACAGATGGGTAATATTTTTTTATTATTGTTATTTCCCTTGTAAAGAAATTAAACATAATTTAAAATGTTTTTAAGCCCTCTCCAAGCATGACATAACCATGTGATCTTTGGCTCACTAAAGCTTTTAAGTAAATAAAGTATTGCATTTTAATACGCATGCTTAGTCAGAACAGTAAAATAATGTCAGGAAAAGTGTAACATACTTAACTTTCAGACAACATGTTTTTCAAAGTGTGTAATTGTGTGGTTTTGGAGATGGCTTGTGTGACTGAACAACACAGGCCCGACCACAGTGGAAATTACGTGTGAGACTGCATATCAAATATGTTAAGTATAAATGTAATCCGGAATTTACAGGTCTATATCTTGTATTAAAGCTTTTATACTAGTGTCTTTCAGCTACATTTACTGTGAAAGTGTGGCTTTTCAGCTGCATCTGTTACGGCAAACAAGGCTGCCGTTCAGTGTTTTGTATTGTCACTGAAGCCCTGACTAATTTTAATACTCATCCAGGGTGAGTAGTTTTTTTCTCTGTGGCTTTAAGGCTTAATTTTCGTTCTCTGTTTCCATTCAGGCACTTGTAATGACCAAGATAAACCTCTGAGTTGCTCTGTCGTTGAGACTTTGAGGTATACCTTGACAGCTTACCAGAACAAGCTGGAAGATACCTCTAATGAGGTAACACTTGCAATGTTTGGCTCTGTATGTATTGGGTTTGGCCTGCAGCAGTACATATATTTTGCTTGTAAAAAAGGGCAGAAGGGTGGGAATGTTGAGGTGACAACTTCAAATATATCCAAAGGAATAATCTCTTGTCACTACAATTTCTCTAAACTTGCCCTACAGTGAAGTTTCACGTACATTTGTAGGGACAGGGAGAAGAGACATTGTCTTTCTAGTTTAATTTGATTTTGTTTTCTTGTTAAATCTCTTTGGGGTTATTTTCAAAAAACATTTAGGATAAAAATCCATTCAGATCTAGGATTTTAGTTAAAAGATGATGGTTTTAGAGTGTGGCAGCATAAACCGCAATATTCCTAAATACACAATGGTTGAGCCTCATTAGTCATTGGTATCAGTTATGCAAAAGATCATGCCCCTGAACTTTTAAAAACCAGTGTAATTTTATAAGTGTGTTTTCAGTGAAATCTCTTCTATTTTGCTGTCCTTTCAATTAAAATAGAACCATTACAATATTTTCTTTAAGTTATCTGAGAGAATAAAGGAAATATTTCAATTTTGGGATTCTTACCCTTGAAAAAAATCAGATGTTTTCCATGCAGCCCTACTGTCCTTTTATTTCACTCTCTGAGAAGTCACAGTCTTGCATTTATTTTGTTGTTTGTATTGCTAATATGTCTCCTCTTGGATGTATAAGTTTTATAAATTTGCGGCTTTAAAGGCTGTAGAGAGAAGTTAACTGTACCATTAAAACTTTTTGTACAAACTTGTAATGAGCTTATCTGTGAATAAAATTGGCATACACATAAAGGCAAGATGTGATAAGATTGTAAAAATGTCAGTACTATATTTAATTTCTAGGTTTTGTCTTTGTTTTGACAAAGGCATAGTCTATGTAATCACTCACATTTAAAAAAAAAAGTAAAAAAAAGGTGTATAAGCTTTGCCTCTTTTATTGTGAAAAGAACAGTCTCCTGCAAGACCTTTGAATGTGTTCAATGGGTACAAAAATAAGTGACCATGGAAACAATTATACTTTTTAAACAGCAAGCACTGTTAAGTCTCTCCCAGTGAGATAAGAGAACTGATGTGTATAGTCATTATGCAACTCTTCTGAGACTCAAGTCTGGAAGCTGAAGAGTAACTAGGAACATATAACCCACAGTGAATTGTTATTTGGGAGGAGGAATGTCACGTGATAGGCAGCACAGTTGAAAAGTCGACTCAGCAGGCTTTGGCTTAGTGATGTGCTTTGTTGTGAAACTGTGCCAGAGACAGCAGTGGGGAGACCAAGGGGGTGGCTTCTAAGAAAGCAAAGAGAGTGTTCTGACAGAAAGAAGAATGGACTGTCAAGGAAAATAAATCACAAGCAGAGCAGGACCAACAGATGACCTGCCACAAGACTTCCCAGTAGGACTGCATGTGACTGACCCTGAAGTTGTCATACAGAGCCAGAGATCACTGAGCACCTTCACGGTGCATGGAAAGGGCAATGCTCTGTCCTTCTTGATTACCTCTGCCCCTGCAGAGTAGTCTGCTTTTGGGTTTTATATCTTAGATATGTTTAATAATAAAACTTTTTAATAATACAATAATGCACAAGGGGACTATGAAGGGCACTGTACAATAAAAGCAGGGTGTTTTAATACACCACAGTAGGAGTTTATTTTTGAGCAATTATTAGTTGTTCTCTTTATAGAGAGATTTTCAACAAGACTCCACATATTGATGAATTTGTTAATGTACTTGTACACCTGTATATATGCATGTAATATGCTAGTAAACTTGTCACGTGTCATCTTGAACTTACTGTGTTAAACATTAGGTTAAATAATCTAGTTCATTTGTGTGACTGAAAGGTGTGTAAGTGTTTTGGTTTTTATGGGTAACTAGCTTCTGACTTTTTATATAGTGCCATCACTAGAATATGTTTGGAGAGAACAAAAAGACTAGTAAACCAAAAAAAGACTAGTAAACCAACAAGAAGACTGGA
>VWZD01009313.1:11041-51157 GCA_013396695.1 Sakesphorus luctuosus | reverse complement strand
GCTTAGATATGATTTACAGTATTTTCCATTTTTTTTTCTTTTTGACCTTCTTGTTGTTCATAATACAAGTAAAAACCAAAATCAAGTCTTCACTTAAATTTTAAGACAAATTTTCCATGAGGTATCTGGAGTAAAATACATTTATTAAAAAGAACACAGCTTACATATTTAAAAAGCCTTGCTGCCATGTCTATAGAGATCAATAATATAAACAGGTGAAAAAAGAGTAGGAATATATACTTGCTAAGTCACAAAGCGTAGATAGAGTGTTGGGACCTTTATAAGATTGGTTCTTTATGTGGTCCAACAACCAAGGACTCGGTATTCCCAGAGTTATTCTGTCATAATATTTAATATGCAAGACACAAGAGCTCATTAGCAGAGCTCAAAACTCTATCAAATTACCTTTAGTAAACAACCTCAGAAAGACTCTTCATGTCTCATACTTCGAAGGCACATTGGGTGGGGAGGATGGGGGGAGAAGAGCACAAAGGTCTCAAAAGCCTTAGTTTTAATTAGTCCACAGAGCAACCTTCCTGTTGAAATGTTATTGGCTATCATGGCAATCTTATTAAATGAATTACTTTAAGTTATTTCCCCTGACAAGCCTCTGATAAAGCAGCATGTTAAACACTTGTTGCCCACTGCAACTAGCTGTGTTGTGGCTAAACTGTAGAAAGAATGCAAAAAGTAACACTTGAACTCCTCCTATTCAGATACATACAAGATTTTTACCAAGACTTTAAGGCACAGTAGATGACAGCAGAAGCTCCAGATTTTTTATTAATCTTTGAAATATAAGCTTTTCTCTCAGTGGATGAATAATTCCACTAATATAGCGGAGGGGTTTTTCACGTTCCAGGAGCAAGGCTAGGAAAGCGGCAAGCCGCAAGCGGCGGCGCTCCCTAGGATCATGCCCCTTAGAAGCTGGGGTCGGCTCTCCCCGCTCCTGGCCCGGCAACCCCTCCGGATGGAATAGATGCAGACCAGGTGAGAGTCCACAAGGAAGAGCAAACTTTTAATGGCGTGCGCTTGCTTATAAGGGGGCGTGCACAAAGTTCCCGGATGAGGGCGGGGAAGAGGGGCGGAGATGGGGAGGAGACAGGGAGGAGTCATGCACTCCATTGGGTACATGCAAACGAAGGGGAGGAGGGAAGGGAGGAGCGGCAAAAGGACCAATAGGGAGAACGAGGTGTGTGGGAAGAAGAAACTTGGATCGTAGCCATCTTTTAAGGGTACAGTGTCCCTCCAGAAAGCCTCATGGTCCCGATCCTGTCGCTGCACGCGCTGCCTGGGGTCCCGGGCCTCAGTGTCCTCATCTACCCGGCGCCTGTAATTCTTTCTCGGTCTGGTCTCCTCCGACACTTTTCCTTTTAATGTAATGTGTAACGTCATGAGATGGTGTACCTGGCTTCATGTGAGCTCTTTAAAACTTATACATAACTATACTTTTTCTCCCGAGTAGTTCTTGTGAGATGACACATATTGAGTGCATGCATGTTTATGATGACACCGGGTGGCATTTGCTTCATTATTTCCTATAGACAATCCCCAGTGTTTTAGGAGGTTACTCAGAAGATTCACACAGAGTTCTCTTTCATGTACCATCTCTCCATTTGTCTCTAAAACATTTAGGCTAACTCATACATTTGAGTTTTTCTATGACATTTGCTTAGAATTTCTCTTTTCCAGCTGAAATGGTAAATAGAAAACTAACATTCTGACATGAGCTAATACAATGAGCTGTGTTGCAGACTTACCACTTTGGACTTGCTTTTTTTTTTTTTTTTGAAAAACATATGCTGGTACCTATCAGTTCCACTTTGGTAATGCTAGAGCTGCTGGGGTTCTAGGATGTAGTGAAATCCATGAGGTTCTGAAGGCTTGGCACCAAGGTAACTCTGGTTGGGTTTGCCAACACAGGACCACCCCAAAAATTTGTTGCTTAATTTCTCTATATCTTTCTTCCTGACGGTAAACTAGTGTGTGAAAAACGAGAAAGGCTCTATCCAAATTTACCAAAATTTTGTAGCTTAGCCCTCCAGTGGGGGCACTGAGGGCTCCCAGGAGGGAAAATGTTTACAATTTGCCCTCTCTGTAATCCCACTGGCAGCTTGTGGTGTGCTGCATGACTCTTCCCACAATGTACAGGGCTGAATGATTTCTGCAGTGATTTCCTGCAGTAACATTTCTCTGTAGAAAGGTCTGAGCTATTGCTGTGGAATTTCAATCAACAGGTTTTTCTTTTCCTCTGTCATTGTCTTTTCTCTTCACTTAAAGCCCAGAACTGTGGAGTTACAATTGATGCAGTTCAAATTTGTTTTAGTCAAGCAATAATGTTTTTATCCTCTTTTAATAATTTCAGCTGCAATATATGGGATCTGGTTGGGATGCTGAAATAATTATTCATGTATATATACTTGATTAGAGAGTGAGGTTAGAAAGGCAAGAGGAACATGGAGGGGCAAGTTAAGATTTTAATCCTTTTCTTTTCTGCAGTTGTTTGCAGATAAAGGGAGGGACAGAGAAGAACCATCTGAAATTGAATAAAGACTTAACAGGGTACTGCACCTGGGGTAGAACTGACCCCAGGAACCAGCACAGACTGGGACTGACTTGTTGGAGAGCAGCTCTTCAGAGAAGGACCTGGGGGTCCTGGTGGCCAACGAGCTGGCCCTGAGCCAGCAGTGTGCCCTGGGGACCAGGAAAGCCAATGGTATCCTGGGGTGTGTTAGGAAGAGCACTGTCAGCAGATTGAGGGAGGTGATCCTGCCCCTCTACTCAGCTCTAGTGAGGCCACATCTGGAGTGCTGTGTCCAGTTCTGAGCTCCTCAGAATAAGAGAAACGTGGAGCTCCTGGAGCAAGTCCAGTCAATGGCAACAAAGATGATTAAGGGACTGGAGTGTTTCTCTGACTAGGAAAGGCTGAAGGAATGGGGCCTGTTAAGCCTTGAGAAGAGATGGTTGAGAAGAGATCTCATCAATATTATCAGTATCTAAAGGGAGGGTACCAAGGAGATGGACTAGGCTCTGCTTGGTGATGCTGAGCAATAGGAAAAGAGGCCACAGGCAGAAACTGATGCACAGAAAGTTCCATCTGAACATGTGGAAGAACATCTTGACTGTGCAGGTGACTGAACACTGGAGCAGATTACTCAGAGTGGGTGTGGAGTCTCCCTAATTGGAGATATTTAGGAACTCTGTGATCACAATCCTGTGCCATGTGCTCTGGGATGACCCTGCTTGAGCAGGGAGGTCGGACCAGATGACCCTCTGTGGTACCTTTCAGCCTGACCCATTCTGTGATTCTCTGCTGACTCTTGTAAATGTAAGCAGGTGGCAGAATTAAGCTAGTAATATGATAACAGACACAAATTTATAAATCTGTTTTTTCATAGTTCATATTCTTGCTTTTGTGCTTTTCCTGTAGGATTGTCTCTGATCTGTGCCATTCGTTGAACCTCAAAAAGACTGCTGAAAGGTTTCCAGGTGCTTCTGTACTATTTTAAGAGCTGCTTCTTATTATTCTTATTTCTTCATTGAAGTAATATTCTGTCACTTCAAAGTTTTACTACTCCTTCTTCTATTTTTCTTTGGGTATAAAGCTAATGATGATCCTTTCCTAAGTCTTTATTACCTTTTATCTTACTTTTCTTTATTTTTTGAAAATTATTTTCATCTAAAGACTTGGGAATTGTTCCAAACAAAGGGAAGTTGAAGTACAAATAGAACCTGAGAATTTGTCACTAATCTTAACTAAAGTTAAATGTCTGGGCAGATACCTTAGTTGTAAGAACAGGTTAGTCTGATAACCTGGCAGGGGAGGAGAGAGATGAAAATGGAAGTGAATAATACAGGCTCAAGAAAAGGTGTGGAAGGCCAGCAAATACAAAGGGATATATTACTAAGCAGCTAATGACATGGGTTGATAACAGTTCACAAGGAAAGAGAGACAGTTAAAGGAAGTTTGAAGCTAACAATTAGAGTGTCCACTGAGGAAAGGAAATCTATGGTTTGCATGGCCAGCTAGTTATGCCTATTGTGGTAAATACTTGTCTGATGGAATGTGCCTTCAGGCTAACTGATTCCCCATTGTAGGGTGTCACAATTCAGTACCAAAGGCGTGTTTCTAAAGGTTATTATATAGAGCATACAAATTCAACTGTTCTAATAACAGAGTTCAGTTGTTGCATTGTTCTGTTAGTGTTTTCTGATCCAGTTTCAGATATATTTACCCCTCAGTGATTTGTTTTGAAACTTGTAGATTTAAAATTCTCTCCTCCTCCAGCTGTCAAAGCTGCAGTTTTCTTTTTTCTCCTCTATGTTGCTCTCCTGTCCTGCATAAGCTTTGTTTTCATGAGAATAAGGTTTACCTCCATGAAATAGTTCTTCTGAGCCTCTCTTTTGCTGTTTGGAAAACTATCAGCCTTGCATCTGGACCACGAAACCATTTGGGCTATGAAGTAATTTTAAATGCCAAGAAATCATTCTTGGTTCAATTTTCAAACATGTAATGTTGATAGTGGGTAATGATTTGGAGCCTTTGAGTAGCTACTAGGACACTTGCTATTTCTGTACATCTATTCAAAAACAGTCTTACTTTTTAAGGGTCAGAATATTTTAGCAAGCCAGATAACCACATCTAATTACCACATCTTTGTCAGAAGTATAATGTCACTAGCATATGATAATCCAGATTGGTTTTGGGGGGAAGATTGGGGGTTTGTTGGTTTGGGTTTGTGTGGGGGTGGCTGGTTGGTTGGATGTTTTTTTTGTGTGTAGAAAAGGTATTTCAAATATACAAACCAAGAGGTTTATAGTAGCCCAAGTGTGGTTTGAATATAAACATAATATGTATTCCTAGATCATTTGAGTCATACTCAGTTTTTCTTAAAGTAGCTACATTTGGGGGGCAGAGAAAAGAAAAAAGATACCAAAACCAAGAACAAAACTACATCAAAATTGATTGTAACACACAGGAAATTTATTTTAGAAATATGATTGACAATCTATTGAGGACTTCATATAGAAAACACTTCACAATCTAGTGCTACCAAATGGTAGGAGAGAGAAACAAAATAAATAAAACATTGCTGCTAATTCATTCTTTTATATCTTCCTTGTTCTTCAAGTAAATAATCATATTAAGAAAGAAATCTTTCAGTTCTGACGATGACAAGTTTTGTTATATTATAATGTTTTATATAGCAGGCTTCTATCCAAGATATTAGAAATGTTTGGTAAAAGAAACATTTTTCAGTCAAAGCCATCGCAAGTCCAGCACTTGCAGGTTTTGTTAGGTAACAGAACAGGGTTTAACAAAGAAAAGCAGACTGAAACCCTGATTCTTTTCAGATTCAGCTCAAAAATATCTTTTTAGTAGATCAAAGGCTCACAGTTGGATTGAACCTTTAACTCCTCCACTGCAATTTCCTTAGATCTTGGAGATCACAAGTAGTTGATTACAAAACAACAGATACCTTCGCTGCACTTCTATCTGTAGCTACAGCATTTCTTAATTTAAAAGTTACCTTAATAGTGCTGCATTTAAAAACATAATGGATTTTGGCCAAGGTCTGCTAAGGTTTGTTAACTTGCTATTCAGCCTTTTGTTAGGCAGGCAGATACATATACAGATTTTTAACATTAGTGCATTGATATTTTCCCAGTAAACTTGGCATAGTGTCTTAAGCTGCAATGTACACTCTTAACTTTAAAACAAGGTTTATGACTTTTAAGACTTTGCATATATACTACTGTGCTGTCACCTGCTTGAGGGAATTCAAGCTCCTACTCTGCAGCATGTTGCTGCTGTTGGAGGAATACTGATGACTCCTGCCTGTGTAGTGAGATGTTTATGGCTCTTTAAGCTGCTCCGTCTTAAATATTTGTAAATACACATAAGTATCCCATGACTTGTTTGATGTTTCTGTCTTCCTTATTTCACTCCTCTTAATCTGTCCATGTACATATTGACAAGGAGGAGAAGCAAAGGCTGAACTGATGAATGGCACATGTGTAGTAATTAACTGGTTTGTGAGAATATTGGATTGCTGTACTCAGGGTTCCTTGCCACTCTGGCCAGCAGGTTTTCAATGGCTTAATTGTCAGACAATTTTGGTCTTTTCTGCTTGTTCTAACAGTCACCCTTTTGGTGAAAGAGCACCTGGAAAAACCCTTTCCTTTATGGTGAACTTGAATAATCATTCTCTCTTCCTCCTTCTGTCCTTAATTCAGCTCTTTCTGACTTGCTTCCCCAGCAGCTCAGAGATTGGGTATGATGATGGGAGGTTAGGTCGTATCTGTGACATAATAATGAGTGCTTAGAGATCCTGTAAGGAAGTGAGGAACAAAGCTGGAGCTTTAAGACAACTTCTTTAACCTGCCACGCATTGGGTGTCCTCAACAGGTTGTGAACAAGCTGTGAAGGGCTGGGTGCTGAGGAGAGCCCTTTATGAGGTAAAATGATTAAAGAATGACAATTTACACTAAATAAGTTATTGCTAGTATTTCCCAGATGAGTTAAGTTAATAGAGTAACAGCCTAATTAAAACATTTCCTGCTTCTTGCCTTTATTCTTACATGTTTGGGATAGGTCTTTTGGGAACAGCATAAGGGAAACTTGCTTGGAAACACTTCCTTCTGTGATTATGCACTGATTATGCAGTAATGACATTGTTAAAACATGCGCTCATGAAAAGACTGAATTCTGACTTGAATACTTTCTAGTTTTGCACTTTTTTCTTTTTTTAATTTTGTGAAATCCCTACCGTTTTTTGCTTTAAGATGATTTATTCTGTTCCTAACAACCCTTCTATTTGTGCAGCATTTCTAAATGATAGATATTGAGTCATGTCTCATAGAATTTATAAATGAAAAGAGTCTTATTAAAAGTGAAATAACAGAAGCTGGAAGAAAGAACATGCAGGGCTTGGGTGGCCTCATCTCTTTGGCTATTAACACATATACACATGTAAACATAACACCCATTTGCTCTGAAACAGTCACATTTACTTGATAAGTCAGCAAGACCACATATCCTTAGAATATGCTCAAAGTCTGAGGTGATTTGGGAAATGCTGCCTTTTTGTTCTTACCCTTACTCATCAGTTTTGAAATACTTGAAGTAAGGCTACAGTCTTACTTTCACTTTTCTATTAAATGTAGACTTTTATAATAGCATGAACCTGCTCTTTTTTCATTCTTCTGAAATATGATAGCCTTCCTTTTATTAGAAAGCAAGAGGCTGCTCTGATTCAGAGATGAAGAGGCTGATCCCTCACTTCTGTACTTCTTGCCTCTGTCACATAACCTGTCCTAAAATGCTTATTTTCTTCCAGCCCAGCTAATCCTTTTGCAGGCTAGCCTTTTTTTTCTCTGACATTTTTATTGCTGTAAGACAGAAGGCAAATGCACACAAACATAGTAGCTGTGCTGTTCTATTCCCAGGTCTTTGCCTTGAGATTTTTCTAAACCTTAATTTTGTTATCAAAATATTTTCTGCATCATATTTTCAAAAGCTATGAAGAAAAATAGGAAAGAACAGGACATGAATGCATCCTAGACTTCTCCTAAAATGGAGAGTTACCTTATTAGGTGCAGAAATGAAACTGAGTGAGGTGACTAGTGCTAAGTCAACTTCAGCATGAACTTTTTTCCTTTTCATGGGAAGGAAAACAAGTTGCAGTCATAGGAAAAATTATACTGTAAATCTGCCATCAGAAAGATATTTTATCTTTAACAGTGGATAAAATGTTTTAATTTCTTTTTCTCTGTGTCTACCAATTTTGCTGAAAGCTTTCACATGTTTCTGGTATTTCAATTTCATAATGCACCTTTGTTTGTTTTTTTGGGTTTTTTGTTTGTTTGTTTTGTTTTGTTGTTGTTTTTTTTGTTTTTGTGTTTTTGTTTTTTTGTGGTCAGCCTTTTAGTCTATAAAAGAGGAAATACAAGGGAAGGGAGGTTGTGGTGCAGCAAGTCATTCTGTATTATATTTTTGAGATTCAGTAAGACAGAATGCTGAGTCTTACACTTGCACCTCAACAAGCTCGTGCAGTGCCACAGCCTGGGGGCAGAGTAGCTGGAAAGTTGCCTGGCAGGAAAGGACCTGGGGGTGCTGGTTGACAGCAGCTGAACATGAGCCAGTGTGCCCAAGTGGCCAAGAAGGCCAATGGCATCCTGGCCTGTATCAGCAATAGTGTGGCCAGCAGGACCAGGTAGTGATTGTCCCTTTGTGTTTGGTACTGGTGAGGCCACACCTCAAATCCTCTGTCCACTTTTGGGCTCGTCACTACAAGAAAGACATTGAGGTGCTGGAGCAAGTCCAGAGAAAGACAATGGAGATGGTGAAGGGTCTAGAGCACAAATCTCATAAGTGACTTGGTGAACTGGGCATTCCCTGGCTTCGCCTGGAGAAAAGAAGATTGAGACACGTTATTGGTCTCTGCAACCACCTGAAAGGAGGTTGTAGTGAGGTGTGGGGCAGTCTCTTCTTCCAGGTAACAAGTGATAGGAGAAGAGGAAATGGCCTCAAGTTGTGCCTGGGGAGGTTTAGATCACATATTAGGATTTTTTTTTTTTTTTTTCATTTAAAGCACTGGAACAGACTGCCCAGGGAAATGATTGAATCACAATCTCTGGAAGCATTAAAAAATTGTGAATATGGCATTTGAGGACAGGATTTAATGGTGAACCATGTTGGTGGTACTGGGTTGAAGGCTGGGCTTGATCTTAAAGGTCTTTTCCAACATTAACAATTCTATGATTCTAAATAGCAAATTCTTCTGCTTTCATCTGGTTCTGTAAGTTAGGAAATCAGATTGAATGGACATTTCCTTGATAATTTTTATGCAATTTCATACTGATATTTTCTTGTCAGTTTTTTAGTGCTTAGGATTTTCCACGTAGATCTGATAACTTCAAGAACAAGATACAGATTTTTAAGGGAGGTGGGGGAGACAAGTACAGGCACATGGACACACACAGAAGTGAGTAATTATCTGTTCCTTACCAGTATTCTCTGAAGAACTTCAGATTGCAGGTGGTTGGTAGCTGACATATCTTCAGTCGCTACTCTTTCCATATCAACATTCTCTTGGGGAAAAAAACATGAAAACAAAGTATTTTTCAGTTAAACTTGTGCTAGCAAAGGATATCAGTTGTATGTAATGTAGGGCATCTCTGTTCCTCTCCCTTGTTTCTTCCACTTTCATTTGTTTTCAGTAAATGAGAACAAGCTCTATCAAAGATGTCTTACATTTTGAAGGTAATCCCTTTGGAAATGAAGGAACAAGACATGCTTTCATGGGAGACAAAGTTTTTAAAAGCCTTTCTTCTGTCCTATTTTCAAACACAGTACATTTTAAAGAATAAGATCAACATTTTATCTTTCACTGTTTGGCAAACACTGAGCGTCGTCTTTTGTCCTCTGATTTCTGGCAGGTCTCAAGGTGAGCAACTCAGGTTTTTTTTGTTTGCACTCACTCAGGTATAATGATGTTTTCTGTACAGTTCTGAGAACAAAAGATTGTCCTTTTTACAGGAAGTGGGGTTGCAAAACTCCTCAGGTTAAAGCCATATTATGACTGCAGATTGACAAGCCATACCTTTGCTATTGGAAGCTGGCCATTGTAGGTAATAACTTCAGCAGTTTGCTAGAGACCTCTTTGTAACAGCTTGAGCAGTCTTGTCACATCTGTAACTAGTCCTAGTGTGTACAAGTTGTATTGGTGAAGATGGATGTAACTTTTTGGCAGGAAAAATATTCCACATCAACCCCACCTCAAAGAAGTGATACATTTTTCACAAAACTGGCTTTCTAGGGAAATCTCTCCTCTAACATTCTCTCCAAAGTGCCTCAAGACAGGGATGTTGTAATTCACAGTGGCATTCTGATAATTCACATAGGTTCTAATCTATTTCAGCTTGGAACCATCACGGAAAATAAGATCTTGCTGTATAATTTGCTTCTTGTAACAGAAAGAAAACAGAAAAACTGTGTAAGAACCCTGTCTTGAAAATTAATAGTTGCATTTGAGACTGTTGCTTTGTTGATGATGCAAGGCTGTTAGAAGCTTACAGATATGTCTAAACTAAAGAAAAATATATTAAAACTTACTTTAGTGATGAGCAAAAAAACCCACCCTACCCTGCCCCCCTCCCCGCAAAAAGAAAAAAGATCAAACCCACACTCTCTTCCCTCCCTCCATAATTCTAGATCACAATCCAGCCTTTTAGGTGTAATGGAATGAGATTTGCCTTCTTTTGGACACTCTTCCCCTTTCTTGCACCACTGCACAAACAGTGGGGAAATTAATGACGTAAAGAACATGAAGCAAACTACAAGTTGTTTTGCTTGTTGTTGAATTAAGCCTTTCTCGTTTGAATAAGGGACTTAATCAACTTACTTTCTTTAGCAATCACAGAATGGGTCAAGTTGGAAGGGACTACCGTGGGTCATTTGGTCCAACGTCCATGCACAAGCAGGGTCATCCTAGAACACATTGCACAGGATTGTGACCGCACAGTTCCTGAGTATCTCCAGTGAGGGAGACTCCACGCTTGCTCTGAGCNGAACTGGACACAGCACTCCAGGTGAAGCCCCCTTAGGCTCACTAGAGGGTCAGGATCACCTCCCTTGACATTTTGGTTTTCCATCAGGTCAGCTTCTAGCCTGTCCTGGTACATGGAGTTATTCCTTCCCAAGTGCAGGACTCTCCAATTTGCCTTTGTTGAATTTCAGAGAGTTCTTTTCTGCCCATCTCTCAATCCTGTCAAGGTCCTTCTGAAGGGCTGCATAGCACTCTGGGGTATAAATCCTTCTCTCTTTGATTGGCACTTCTGCTCTGCTCAGCAATCAAATATGTTTTGGCCTGACATGTTTGATATATTCAAAAAAATTCTCACAATCAGAAGCAGACAAAAAACAGTTTATAACTTTCAGCTGAAGAATTCGTATGTGTTTCAACGGCTGGTTCATGATATGAAGCCTTTTGAAAATGAATGCATCAAGAGTTCTATATTTAAAAAATGCAGATCTGTATGCTTCAGCAAGTATTTTTTGTGCTTCAGTTTTTGTGCTCTGGTTTTAGCTTCTTGTCATAGGAAATGTACCTCGGAAACTTTTTCATGTTGTTTTAATCAAAAATCTGGCAGACGGATTACAAAATGATTGGTTTGATTCAAGATATGCGCAGGTAACTCCTTAGAAGTTATGAATTCCTCATTCATCCTCCATTAAAATAAGAGGCTCAGATCTGGTATTCATACTCTAATCCAGTACTATGGAAATGCAGCAAATTTTCCTGTGTTCTTTTTAACTTGGTTACAAAGGTCTTCTACTCAGTATGAACTGATGCCACAAGTGAGCTGATTTTTATTAAATGTAGCTTTATTTCTCAGGGATAAGATGCCTGAAACTTTCAGCGTGCAGTCTTGAAGGCATTGTTATGTGGCTTCTTCCTTTTAGTTTTTTCAGCTAGCTTAATACAGCCAGCATGCATAGCAGCTTCATTTCCTTGACCAATTTCTTAAAAAGGAACCATTAAGCAGCAGTTCTAGTTTGTCCCTAAGGTAATCAGCAGTGAATTTATTAAATGACTTTTGAATTGTCAAGTAATGCTATTTGATGTTTTAGTGTTTCATAACAGCAGTAACTTTTGTACAAATCAGGCACAATGATTTCTTAACTTCTTGGTATGTTAAGAAAATGTAATTCTATTTGTTCAGGAATTCTTTCTTTTCATAATTTTTGGTTGTTTTTAAGTATTCCATACAACAACTTGAATAACAGCTCTGATGTAACAACAGTTTCACTGAATGCTGCAAAGGTAGGTGGAGATTTTTTTTTCTACTGGTTGCCTTTTTATATGTAAGTGATCTGGAGAAAGCTTTGCCTAAATGCTCCCGGCTCTAAATTGCACAACAGAACAGTGTAGACTTAAACCTCGTAGTTAACTTGCAGACATCAGGTCTAAAAGTTATAGGCAAATGTTTATGAGTCTTACTTTTAAACTGGAAAAAGTTGGCATTTTTGTAGAGCAAACATTTGCAAAATGGCCTAAAGAGGAGCTTAACAGGACACCCTTTTGTCCAAATGACTCTGCACATTAATATTGAGTGATTTCCCAAGCCTTGCAGTTCCTATTTCTTTTCCTTTCTTCCCTTGTCCTGGGGGAGAGACTTTGCAGCTAGAGAGGTACCCTAACTATGAGGAAGAAGGGCGTAGTGGTGGTTTAGTATGGAAAAGGTTTAAAAAACCTCTCCTAGGCTTTAGTGAGAGCAGAAGGAGATACTGCATAGTTGCAGTCTGTTGCCAGATGCGTCATCATTGTTTTGCCTCTGTCTTGTGATGAGAAAACTTGCCTTTCTCAATGCTTTAACTGGCTGGCTCATGCAGAGATTTTTCCTTCTGGTGTGAAACGGTATTTGAGAAGCCTTCATCTGTTTTTTACAGTGGAGCAGCAGGCTGGTGCAAAGGGAAAGTGGGCACCACTTTGAAATACTTGTTTCTACAACATGAAATACAATTCCTACAATGGGAAATAAAGGCCCATAAAAGGCTTATGCAAGAGGAAAACCACTGTTGGCAGAGTTGCTCTAAGTATGTGGCTGGGCTGTCATTCTTGTTTTCATGTTGTGTAAAAACAGTACATAACACTTTCTCAGAGATGTCTGTCATCAGCAGAGGATTTATTTCCATATTTTTCTTCTCTTTTTGGTAGCGCCTTTCTGTCTCCTTCAGCTGAATTTGCTTGAGGGTTTTAGCATTAGCTGGAAAGAAATATGACCAATCTGTTGCGTACCTTCTCTTCTTTGGCCTAAAGGCAGTGGACACAGGTTTTTTGCATCTATTTTCGTAATGGGTCTGGCTGAGATGGACTTACTTTTCTCTGCAACAGCACTCATTTAATTTTCTCCATAGGAGCACTCAGTGCTGTGCTTTTTATTGGTATTCAGGAGGGTGATGGTAACACACCAGTTTTAGCTACTGCTGAGCAGAGCTGGCACAACATTATCTCCTTCTCTCTTACATCTCCCCCCTGCCCAGTAGGCTGGGGGTGGGCAAGATCTTGAGAGGGGACCTAGCCAGGACAACTGAACCAAACTGACCAAAGGATGTTCCATACCATATGATGTCAGCTCAACAATAAATGCAAAGGAAAAGGAATGTTGTCTTCCCGAGGAACAGTTATGTGTACTGAAACCTGGGAAGTGGCTGGACATCACTTGATGATGGGAAGTAGAGAAAAAAAATTGTCATCCTTTCCTTCTGTGTGTGACCTTTGCATTGCCTTTATTAAATTGTCCATAGTTTGACCACAAGGTTTTTTTAGGGCTTTTTTTTTTTTCATCTTTTCCTGTCCCCTGCCCCTCCTGCTGGGGAGGGGAGGGATAGAACAGCTTGGTGGGCAATTGGCATCCAGCTAAAGTCAACCCTTGGCTGTGGATATTAGAATAAGAAACTCAGAGTAGCAGAAACTGAAGAACAGTCATCGTTGCTATGGTGAAAAAAATCAAGCAAAATAATTAAAATCCTTCTATTTTCTCAATATGGAAAGATCACCCCTGTAGCTTCTCTTGTTAGTGAGGCTTGGAGATGTCCCATGATTTGCACATTATCTTGCCATGAATAGGACACCTGTTCTTAATTTTGAGTTGTTAAGGTGATGGATGTCTCAGATGGGACTGCATGCTCAGTAAAGCCCGGTATTTTAGGCTGTTTATATGTCTGGTTCAGGGGACAGCTAAATAAATGTTAATTGACTTGCTTGGTCTTTCAGTTGGAAGATATTACTTCAAAGTAAGTAAGAAGCAAAATGTACAAAATGACAAAGGATGAGGGGACAAGATCTGCAAAGGCTCTGCGTCCCTCTACCCTCACAGAGTACTCCTGCCCTAGGAGGGCTCTGCCAGTGGTACAGGGAGCAGGAAACAAAACACAGTGCTTCCAACAAAGTAACTTCTATATTGCCTTGCTCCTGCTGTCTCCTGTATTTAAACTTGCTGATATTAGATGCTTTCATGTGTGAACATGTTTAAATACAGCATAGAAAATAATGGGAGTGGAAGCAAAGGGATTATTAACCTGCAGAGAGAATTGTCAATGTGTCACTGCATTGAGGTCTCCAGCACCCTCAAACACAGTGTCAGAAGCTATTTGGAGTATATGGTTGAGAGACGATCTGGTGTGAATATTCATAAAACTTCTGCCTTGGGTGGCAAAACCCAAAATGATCTGACCCAGATCACAAAATGATCAAAGAAATTCCTTTTTGTGGAAAGTTTTTGTTAGCTTTGTGACACTTGCCATCAGTCTCTCGGCAGTGTAAGCCTCCATGGCAGCAACCTAAATAATTGTTCTACTTGTATGAAGCCCTTAAACTGGAGACTGAGACTACCTTTGAGTGACAAGCTTTCAGAGGCCATTAGTTGCATGTTTTTCTTTGAGAGGTCTCAAGTTAGCATGCTATTTCTGCACTTGTAGAGTGAGATTTTTAGGAAAGTGACTGCTGGTCATTCCCAAGTTGTTAGTGCTGTCTACACAAGTCAATCTTGCTCTACTGAGTTAAAAGGGAGCACCATTAAAATGAATATATTCCTGGAAACTCAAGCAAAAGAAGGAGTTAAGAATTTGTGGTCTTGCTGGTCAGTGGGGCAGTAGACATCTCACAACATGAAAAAGGCTGAGATACTAGTGGCACTTCCATGGATTCTTCTGGTAATGCAAATACCCATGTTTTCTAAGCCTCTGAGCCTGGGCTGCAGTCCAGTGGGATGCCTTCACGAGTACTGAGAAGCTGTCTGATGTCATTGCAAAGCTGCTCCCTGTAATTTGAAAGGTAATATCAAGGAAGAGGTCCCCTTGTTGCTGAAAGTAGGTAAATTTCACCTTCTTCAAAAAAACATCCTATGAGAGACACATCCAGGCAGGCAAAGAACAAAGTGTCTAGGAGCAACATAAAATCATGGAATATCCTGAGTTGGAAGGGATCCAATAAGGACCCCTGAGGTCCAACTCCTGGCCCTGCTTGGGACAGCCCCAAGAATCACACCATGTGCCTGAGAGCATTGTCCAAACATGTCTTGAACTCTGACAGTCTTGGTGCTCTGATTTCTTTCCTGGGGATCCTGTTTCAGCACCCAACCACCCTATGGGTGAAGAATATTTTTCTAATATCCGACCTAAACCTGCCTTGACACATATTTATGCCTGTTCATTCAAGTCCTATCACTGGTCACCAGAGAGAAGAGACTAGTGCTTGCTCCTCCTCTTCCTCTCAGGAGGAAGCTGCAGACTGCACCAATTTACCAACAAAGGGAGATTGTACTTGGCTGCACCAATTGCTTTCTGTGATGAGATGATCTGTTGTATGGGCAATGCGAGTAAAGCATATTGTTTACCTTAAATTCATCACAGCTGTTCACATGCTTTCCCACTGCATCCTTGTAGCCAAATTGTTGAGATATTGGCTATTTATGTGGATGAATGGTGTCTGGAAAATTGAATGGCCCACTGGCCTCAAGGAGTTATAATCAATGCAGCAAACTCCAGCTGGCAGTTGGTTTCTTGTTGAATCTCTTGGACACATCCTGATGACTGCTAAATGGGGTCAATCTGGATAATGATATAAAAATGCCTGGGCAGAAAGTCTGTGAATAACCCCAAAATGGGGGCAGCATTCAATACACTGGAGGAGAACTCTATCTCCTCATGATAGAATAAAGTTTCTGTTTCTAACCATCGCTGTTATGAGGGAATGATCAGAATACAGAGAACCTGGCAGTGGGACAATGCATCCCAATCTGTCTGTCCAGGAAAAAATAAGGCAGCTGCACATTAGACCTGTAGATGATTTTCTATTATATTTTTGTAAGACTAAGAATGAGGACTAGAAGGCTTTCTTGAATATGTAAAGACTTCAAATTAGGAATTTATTTTCTCAGCATCAAATGAAGTTCAGGTGTGGTTCTCATCAGGCTTAAAGACAAGTCCAAGATGCTTCTGAAATTAACAAGAATGGTAGGGATGAGATACTTAGGAGTAGGTTTATCGGCAGAGGACGAGAAAGGAAGAGAGGAGCATTGCTTAATAGAGCAAAAGGGGTGCGTTGTGAACAGGTTTATCCAACAGTTTATTCTGATGTCAGACAATCCAGTATCTTCTAAATGTAATGGTTTTCCTTTCTGCACACATTTATAAGGAAGGAAGAAACAATTTTTATTTGTTATCCATGCCCTGATTTAGTTGGAGAGATAGTATGTCCTCCCCAGTTCTATGTGAACAGGAACTCTGAGCCTGCAGCAGAAATAGTTATTTAGTTATTTATTTATTTTATCCTTTACCCTCTCCCCTCTTTAGGAGCATTTTATGAGATAGAAGTTTTCTTCCTGCCTTCCTACCTGTCACTGTGATTGTTAAGATCTTTTTTTATAGCATTACTGCCAATATGCTGCTTAAAATAAAAATGATATTTTTGATCGAAGCATGGAATATTTTAAGGCAAAATTTACCTCCTACTTGGTTCTCCTGGAAAATAATTTTCAGGAATATCATTGAACAAAGACATTTTAACTCATTATAATTACTCTGAAAGCAACATGCTTGAGGGAGGCCCTGGGGAAAGCAGAAAGGTGTACAGTACATGGATATGTCGGAAATCACAAGAAAAATGTAGTTCTGGCCCCCAATTAACACAGACTAATTGATTATGCTTTAGTTGACCTTGATTATCCATTAAAGAGTGTCAAATGGAAAGTCAATATAAATGACAAAATGTAAAAGTGCATGTATTGTAAATCAGGTACATTAGTGACATCTGTCGAGAGTTCAAAATGTTGCTCTTACGAAACTGTTCAGGATTTTAATGCTTTCCTCTCTGATAACCTTTTTACACAGTGTGATATTCTCACAGTGGCAAAGAGTCTCTGGCAGGGATACAAACTACATCCTAAAGGCATTTAGAGTTGATGCATATTTTTCTCTAAATAATTCTTTTGAACATATGAGTGTGCCTTTTTGGAGAGAATACATGTCCCACAATGCATAATCGTATTTTGGTGGTACGTGGAAGTTCTGATTGAAGACACTTCAGTCGCTTGTCCTTAGTATCAAACCTAATGCAAACTAGTCTTTACAGCTTAGTGCTTTAAAGAAGTTTTGTTGGTCACTTGTTGTTGTTTTTATATCAAGTGGTCTAAGAATCGAGGTGCAAAAGCAGGAGAATTTGGGGATGTAACCAAATAAATTCTTTGCAGAAATGCAACTTACTACGTGGGTATTTTTTCTTCCAAGTTCACACCTCAGGAAAGAGAGAATGAGTTGCTGAAGAGGTTGTTAGACTAAAGTATATTAGGTAACACGAATACTAGGAAGAAGAGAGACTGTTTTCCAAACAGCTGACAGTCAGTCTGCCAGTTCTTCTCACAATCTGAGTTTCTTTCATTCAGGTAGTTAGCCAAATTTGTAGGGATTACTCCTGACACATGTACAGGATCAGTACAGAGGAAGATCAAAAAGTTGCAATTTGATCTTACCTTTGGTCAGACTTTGTAATGCTGAAAACAAACCTGAAGCTGTTCATAGCAGTGTAACTGTGTGGTGCATCTCTTGAACAGCCTATTTGTTTCATATCTGCACAAAGCTGATATTATTTAAATGAGTAATTATGTCCACATAGTAGTTTTAGATAGAACTTGCCTAATGCTTTAGTTGTCTTTGGGATTTTTGCCCAAAGCTGTATTTCACCCTGAGCAAACTGGGAGCTCAAGTGACAGTGATCTTCCTATATATTAGGATTATATTCAGACTGTAAAACCTAGATGATTTCATGTTTCTGTAATGGAGTTCCCAAAATTCTCATTTGCAAGAAGAGGTTGTAGGGAAGGAGGGAAATAATAAGTAATAAAAACAATCATCCATGCCCTGAATATTGAGGTGAGCTCTTGCCTTTCTCAAAAAAACAGTCCTCCTAAAAATAAATTATATATATATGTGTGTGTATATATATATATATAGTCTATACCACATTTATTAATATAGGAGAAAGTATTTCAGCTGTGAGTTTAAAGTCATAGTATCTTCCTTGCATGTAGACTAATGAACTGCAAATTCAGGCTGCTACTGTGTTCTTAAAACACTCTCACAGCATACTCATTTTGAAATAACATTTAGTTTTAGAATTAATTTTGTTAAAACAGCTGAAATATTCAGGACTTGTTGTGATCTAGTGAAGCTCGACATTGAATAGTTGGTCAGTTGTTTTGTATCTAAAATGTGAAAATAGTAAAGCAGTGAGAAATTAGACTATTTTTAAATTATCTCTAAAATATTTATTTAAAACAATTGATCAAATTTGTTGATGCTTACATTATAAGTAGAGTCAACAGTTTGCTGTATTGCTTATATGGAAATGCCATTTCAGATAATTTTAACAGTTAAATTCGTAGTCAAGTGACAGGAAAAATCCAGCAAGCTTTAAACAGGAAACAAGTATTTACTTCACTAGTCCAGCAAACCTACGCATTTTTAGAGTCCATTTTTAAAGCATTATGGATAATTGATTAAAATGAATTCCTAGTGCACAGTGTCCATTCAAATATATGATATGCTCTTCCTTCTAGAGTTCATCTACTTATCAGAAAGGCAAAAACCTAATTGGGCAGTATTTTAGCAAACTTGTTAAATATTCCATCACGTTTACTTGACACAAAATAAAATGAGCACACAGTGCCCACAGTCCCCAAACAAACAGACAAGACCCCCAAACCAGATATGTTGCAGTAGTAAACTTAATTTCATTTATCAAAATTTATATAAGACTGAAAAGAGCATTTGTGTTCCAAACTTTAACTGTAATCCCTCTTATAGTCTTTAGCTAAATTATAAACACTCTGCAATACCTTCATAAATTACTCCTATACACCCTATTAGCTGTTTCATGATTAAATGGCTGGTTTTATTTCAAAATACAGTTGTTTGGGAGGGGCGGGGGGTGGCAAGGGCTTGTTGGTGGTTTGTTTTGGTGGGGGTTTTTTTGTAATGATATTATTAAAATTAATGTTTGATTCACAAAAAGGCTTAGATGATAAGTATTTGTTTTGTAAGTATTTATTATGGTATATTTATATTAACATAAAAACCCATAAGTTTGGGGTTTTTTTTAATGTTATCACTGTAGATGCTGTTACTGTTGGTATTAAAAAGACAATTAGATTATTTTCTCATAGCACCAAAATAAAGGTAATGTTTATAGCTAAATTATTCTATTCTGCTTATTCTTGGAATATAAATGTATTGAAATTAATATTGGACTAGTAAAAACAGAGTGAATATTTGTCTCCTAGAAATACTCACTTTGTCCTCAGGACTCAAAACTAAATACAATCATGTTCCGAGTTCCAAAATATTTTTTTTCTTCAACATGCAATGCATGCATTATTTTAAATAGTGTTTTAATGTCAGGAGATAAAAATGTCCTGAGTGTTGCTGCAGATCAAACAGTGTCTAGGTGCTTTAAAAAAAAATTAAATCTACTCATAAATGGTAAATAATATGACACATTGCATCGCAATTACTACTTCAATGGGCATTAACACCATTATAAAAACAAAGAAGATATTTGTGATGCTGTTATGTTGAAACTCACTCTTGCTTCATGTTTAATAATCTCTTTAGTGTTGAAATGCTGACACATGGGATTTTTCTACCTGTTTTATGTTTGATCTTAGTAAGTTTCTTATATCTGTGGGTATACATATGCACATGCATGTATGTACAGACATGTGTACACATTTGAACAAAGATATGTGCACATGAATATGGGGGTTTTTTTTAATGTTTTCCATCTTGAATGCAGTCGGAGTGTAAGACCTCAATACCTTTAGCTTCTGTGGTTTTACTCCTTGTAGTACACAGCCACTTGACTTAAAAAAAATTGCCACAATTGCTGTTAGTATTCCCTTTTGTGTGGCTGCATGTGATCCTGGCTTGGTTCAGAGGAGCTCTGTGCTATCTTGAGAGATAAGGATAAGCTGATAAGCCTTCCAGCTGTTCTGGTACAAATTATTTTTGCAAAATGCTTTCATTCTGCCTTCTGTAACAAGGACGTCCTCTTTCCACGGCAATCCATTTAACTTATTGTAGAGGCAGCCAAAAAGTAATTTGATCATCTTCTACAAGTACCTACAAAGGAGAAATGTTTTTGATGGTAAAGGACTCTTTGCTAAACACTTTTTTTCTGCTAAATTAAATTCTACTACTCAAGCCAGACAAATGAAATTGGAAATTAAGGTGCAATTTATACTTTTTTCTACCTGTTTTTTTTTTAAGCGGTTAGCAACAAGGAAAATTAATGTTTGGAATCATTTATCAAGTGAGGTCATGCACTCTTCATATTGTGCAAACTTTACAACTGGGTTGGATAGCTTCCAAAATGTGTGCTATATTTTTAACCACAAGGTTACAAGTTTCACACAGACAAGTCTGAGTGAGGTTCAATAGAAGCAGGTCAAACTACTGGTTCTCAGTTGTTTTTGCTAGCCTACAAATATTAATCTTTCTTTCAAATTACTCTTGACAGATACTGTCATGAGCTTTTCCATGCAGTTAAGTCCTGAGGCAATACTCGTAGAAGACTTTCTGACATCAATGGGCTTTGGATCTAATCCACAGACAGCTAGTTTCTTCTGGGAAACACTGAGTAAAATGTAAGCAAAAAGTTTTATGAAAGTATTAAAGCAGCATCCAAGGTATATTATAGCAGTGGCATTTTGAGAGAATTCAGGGGAAAAAATGAGTATTGCAGGAAATGAAAAAAGCCATCTCTACACTATCCTGTAGTCTCTCAAATTCAGCAGATAAGGTAGTTTTTGTTTTTAAATAGTAAAAGTCATCTCTTCAATATGTTGTAAAGAAACACATGCATGCTTGTCTCTTGACTATCAGACCTTCACCAGATTAATCTTAGTGTGTTGGCTTACCCAGTCATGTCAAATATTTTGAACACCTATCTAGTGTAATCTGTGGGTGAAAATCAACATAATTGTTATATCCAAATTATTATTTATTTCATCAACCTGAAAGAATAAAATATACTTATGTAGATCTTTTAGGGAGCATGAATTTCATGTTGATTTAAAAAAAAAAAAAAAAAAGGCAGCTTAACTTGTACTAATCATTACAAACTCCATGAAAGTAAGTGGAAAGAAAAGACAAAATCCCTGTTATACACCATGAACTTTTGAATCCCTGAAGAATCATACGCATTCTTGGTAAATGTACTTGAAGCTAAATCATCTCCTTTCCTGCATGCTCAGCTCTGTCAAAAGCTGGGTCAAAATTCTTGTGAGATTTATTTCTCCTTTCTACATTCAAAAGGTAATTTCTCCCTTTTTGCTCATCTGTCCAACATCTGTCACATTAAACTTTTCGCTATTATTGCTGCAGGTGCTAATCTTGAAGCTCAGCCTGTATCTTTCCTCATGTCTCATCTTGACTGATCATTTTTTGAGGAGGTAATTTTCTCTCTTACACTTCTTTTTTACGTTTTCTTCTGCCACATCTCTGAGAATTCCACTATGTGTGGGATTCCTCTGGTGAATTTGCCTACCTGGAATGTAGACACTTTAGCATGAGCCTATAGGTTTCATTTGTGGCAGATAGGCTGAAGTAGATACCTTAATGGCACCATCCTTGTAACTTCAGAGTAGCTGAAGGGCTTGTGTGGTGTGATCCTGATCATTAGGTTGCCCTGATCTCTCTGATCTGCAGAAGTCTGTGTTACATGGGACTGTGCCAAGACTGATGAAATACATCTTGTAACAGCAACAGCTGTTCCCATGTCTTATGCTAGTGACAATGTTCCTATACTCCTGCATTCTGTGAAGAAAATAAGTTTGCATGGGAGAAAGCAATTGTCATGGGCAGAAGAGGCGCATTAAATGGGACCTATTTTACTGTGATATTCATGAGTTATGGTGGTTTGATTGATCACATTCTGCTAAAAGAAAGCATGAGCAAGTTCTTACTCTTACTGAGTTTTGATAATATTCCTGAAAGAATATCTACATCAGTCCTATCTATTTGTAACTGGACATTTTTAGTCATGTTTTCCCCTTGGCCATGCAGTTTCCACAGACTTGGAGAGGGGAAGGTATTCACACCTTCATCATAGTTTCATTTTGGATGTTCTTGATGAGACTGTGATTCTTTTGCCCACAGTATCTTCTGATGTATGTCATGTAAATTGCAAAATTTTTAATTTTGGAAAACTAATCAAGAAAAATAGTCTTTATAGCCTAGAAAAATAATCTATCCTTGACTGACTCTTTGAATAGCAGTTATTTTTACTGCATCAGCAGGAAATAGTTTCTCTTTATAAAATACAATGTCTAGAGAAAACCACTCTCTCCATCTTTCCTTTCACATCACCAACAAACCCATGTAAGCCAGATGACCCCAGTCCCACTGTGAATTAATTTTAGCTTGTCCACTTGTTATCACTTGGGGTTTTCCACTGATTTCACAGCTGTATTCCTTGTATCTCCTCCCTGCATGATACCTTAAGGTCTGCTCCAATTTATTTATTTAGATTTTATGCACAGGGATAAGTTACAACTCTTTGATACAAAGCATTTCATTTTCCAGGACACCCCACAGACATTAGCAATTACACTGGAATACAAAAGCTTTTCATCCAAGCAAATAATTTGTTTTCCAGTAAAGAATATAAGACCTCACCTCTGAAAAAGGATTTTTTTGTTGTTGTTGTTTCTCTCATAACTGTGAGTGACCTGTGAGACCCATCTGGTCTTTCCACAAATGAGAGGAAGAAAACCCTTCAAGGGTAAAATAATATTTATTCTATGAGAAAACAATTTCAAATTAGAAAAGGAAAGTGTTTGACTTTATAACACTGCGTGTGTCTGATTTGAATAACTCGCAGCTTGTACTAATACACCCTCTTAAAATGTTATATTGCATAATATCTATGTGGAAAGTATAAAAACCTTTCTCGCCAGTAAGCAATTGCATATGGTCTGAAAATTAATCCCTCACTACCAGAATACATAAATAGAAAGCCAGATTTGTTAGTGGGCTCCAGCTGCTTTGTGCTTCTCAGACAGTGTAAAATAACCATAGACCCAGCTTAAATGTTCAGCTAAAGTGGGTTTACAGCTTCTTTCCATTACCAAAGCAGCAGAAAGCAACGGGAGGGGGCTCGTGAGTCTGGCCTGTTCTGCAACTTGATGCCACAACCTGAGCTGTACAACAATACTAATAGCCCTGCTAGGATGCTTCAGTACTTTCCAATTGCTAAGTGCTAGGATACCTTTGTGAGCTGAGAACCTATGATTACACAGATGTTAGGTGGAAGAATAAAGAGGGGAGACTTCACAATTTTAAGGGTCTAATACACTTACAACTTTCCACACAGCAGAAGTGTGTGTCCTGAGGAAATTTGCGTTAATCACGTGGTGTGGTTCAGATAATGGTCAAGTTCTAGCATGAATATACATAACTCTATTGGATTCTGGGAACTGGGAAGTTTAGTTGATGCTCTGTCAACGCTGTCTTATCCTGATTTGGTTTATGTGTTTTTAAATTGATTCAGAATTTACAAGGTCAGTTACTAGCTCACAGCTGACACATGAACATTTCTTCAACGATTTATTTAGTTTTCATATCATACTATATTTGTCCCTAGTACTTTTAATTCTCTTCCAAGACCATAAAATGCTCTGGGTTTGTAGCCCATATTAATGTAATCCTAATATTCAGTTACATATTTAAAGTAAGGAAAGAAATCCTGGTTGTCCATGTGAACCACCTGTAAAGAATAGTAGAAGAAATCTTGACAGATGGAACATTATTTTCCCCTTGCAGGCAGAAATTACTTTTGGATTCCTTTCCAAACCATTTGATGTAGACATTATGTAGAGGTGGAGGATACCACCTACAGCAATGTAAATTTGCATAAGAATTAGGGATGTTTAAGCTAAAAGGATTCCAAGCTGTGATGCTGATGTACCAACAGTCAGAAAATACTCCATGCCGACTGCCCAGCTATGTTGCTGGCAGTCTAGTGGGGGGAAGTTTGTATCAATGTCTTGAGTTCTATACTTGGATCTGCATCTTCCTCTCCCTGCTCCCTTGGATGATTCTGCTGTGTTTGAGGTCAGCCCTCTTACGATGCTGTGGAAAACAGCTAAATGGTGAGAGCTGTGACAAGTCCTGTCTGCGACCTCCGTACATTGCCTTGGGAATGATATTTATGGACCATGAACAAAAGCTGTGTTGCAGTGCTGCCTGTACCTCATTTTCCAGATCTTGATATTCTCTTACAGACTTGACTTCCTTGGATAGGTAAGGAGCCTGTCCAGGACCTGTATGAGACAGGTGGATTGTGGTCAGCCCTGGTTACTAATCCTAGTCCAGTTTAGTTTGCCTCACTTGGGATGCAATATGGGGTGTGGTCAGGGCAGGAGGGTACCACACTGCCCACCAGCTACACTGCCACCTACTCTGCTGCCCTAGGCTTCATCAACATGGCCCCTGCCCTCACTGCTAAAGGATGTGGAAGGAACTGACATTATAAAAAATATTATGTTGGTTGGACTATCACCTAGACGTTAAAAGAAGGCAAAACTGAAAAAAATGGTTGAGATGTGGAGGCTGGAGCAGCTGACACCTAGAGACCTGTAGCATCTCCCCATTGTGAGCACAAGGTCACAGCATCATTATTCTGGTTTTGACAGCCTGTCTGATGTGGCACAGATTGCACAACAGTGGCATGTTTTTGTTTTACCAGCCTAAAGATCTTGGTATGCGGTAGCCTAATACAGTTGACACAAACTTTGGTATGTTGTTATTTTGTATATTTTTCCACAATGACCTATTATATTCAATGGCCAACTGTTGATGATATTACAGATATTTCTGCATGACTTGGTACCGCTTTTGATAAAAGAGGATTAAGCTAAAATGTAATACCTTATGCTTCCCTCAGTCCAAGACATCATATGCAATTTCCACAGTTCAGCTGATGCAGGGAACCTTGACAGTCTGTCATGCCATGAGATATATCAGAGCCTGTAGGAAACAATGAATTCCAGAGTTACTGATAAAGGTACTTTGTTCCTAATCATCTGTTTACATTCAGAATCCCACTTGCATGACAATCCAAGGCTGCTATGAATATTGTAACACACCCAATTATTTGGAAGAGAGCTCAATTTAAGTGCACGAAAAGAATACATATATTAATATAATCATGTAGTCTTTTTCATCAATAGTTCATTCCTATATATTTTATATTAGACCCTAAGGGGAGAGAGGATTAGAATTTTTTCTCAGGGCAAGCTTGTAAAATACCTCTTTTTAACTCTGTTTTATGTAATGAACTACTATATATGTGTAGTAGAACAATTATCTATTCTACTTGTTCAAATTTTTATTCTCAAAATTTAGGTGACCAAAACATGTTATTTGGTTTATCGGTTGTTTTTGTTGTTGTTGTTTGTTAGAGAGCCTGTAACTCAAGGAGTTATTTGTTTGAATTACTTAAAACTATACCATGTTTTTTCATGTATAAGTTTCTCTGAGTAAGTGCATACTAAATTCTTTAACACAGCTTTAACTGTTAGACTTTTTCTGTGGGAGTAATTGCGTTGATCTTATGCCCTACAGCATCCATGATTGTGGTTTCTTTTATCCTTAAATATTATAAAACATAAAATTATATTTTCCAAGAGGATTTAATTTATTAATAAAGCAGTTAGTAAGTTCTAGGAGCCACACAATGAGGAATCCACAATCGTGGGGCTAGAACCAGAATAGCCTTCATAGGCTTTTTCACTTTTTTCCCCACCCATGACCACACTTGCTGATGCTTCCAATTAAGACAACTTCATCCTGTATGTATCTCTTGCCCAACTCTTTTGACCTCTGCTTCAAGAGCAGCCTGCCAGGATGGAGAATTCATGCCTAAGTCATCATTTTAATCAGGCTAATGCATTGCAAGGAATTAATAACTTCATCATTACTCTGGTACTGTTCAGCTTACTGTTATCAATATTTGAGGTTACTGGAAAAACTATGAAAGTCCCCCTGAGGGAAAAATTCTTATTTTTACTCATCTCCTTTGAGAGAAGTCTTGCATATTTTGTAACCCACCAGCTCTTTCAAGGCATGTTATCTCTTTGCCCTGGGGGCTTCATTCTGGAATTATTTACGTCAATTTTAAACAGAAGTATGTTCAGCAAAATGATATGTTATTCCACCAGTAAATCAGATACCATAAAAGTGTGAATCAGTCTGTATTTCATACTTAGTCCTCAGGCTTCACATTTCTTTCATTAGCGCTCCCCACTCCTTTTCCAGAGAGACCTGCTTTTGATTTACAGTAGTAACCTTCTGTCCTGCACCGGGTTAGCCTTTGAGCCATTACTTTTTCATTTTTAGCCTTGGGCCAGCTGTTTGTAACCTTTTTGTCTTGCATCAGTGGTATTCAGCCTCTTGTAGTTTACAGCAATCATGTAGCAATGACCTTATAAACTTTCTGTACCTTTCTCCTTCTTGAGCGTTCAAATTCCCATCTAGCATGGCAGTGTATTGTTCAGATGCTGCTGGGCGCTCTGATTTCAGCAAGCACAAGTTCTGCTTCTGCAGTCTGGCCTCTTTCAATTTGGTTTCCAAAATGTGTTGGAACTAAAATTACTGAAGTAACTCCCTCAAACCATTGGTTTGTAGCATATGCTTGTCCTCTTTCCATCTTGGAATGTTACTACATGTATAGGAAACTGTCATCAGTGTTCAAGGAGATTTTTACTGTTTCTTTGGTTTGGGCTTTCTGTAGTCTTTGTCAAGTACAGAAAAAGAGAATACTTTTGTCATTAAAAAAAAAAAGGCAGAAAATAAATCCAACCATAAGAAATTCAGCACAGAAGAACCCAGCAACACACAGGTTGTCTTTTACAACTTTTGCTGTCATTTTGTTAACTTCACATTGTATCTGGTGCAGGTTTCTCCTTTTCAAACTCACGATACATTGATTTAAATATCAGAGAAATGCTCAGCACCTGTTGAACTGACACCATATGCTCCTATCTTGCTGATAGATGTTAGAGAAATAGGTTTTTTTGAAGCAGGAGGCAGACAGTTGATACATAGAAGTAGGCCATGAAGGTGAAAACGTATTGCTTGGCATGCACAGGTATAAGGACTTCCAATTTTGTCCAAGAAATCTGCCAGGGACTCATCACACTGCAGGCAGGATTGTAAATTATAAACATCATACAAGGCTTGAAGGTGATAATGGAATGCATTCACCCTCGTGGCTTTACCATTTTCTTAAATCCAGAGATCTGTGATTAAAAAATAAAAATAAAAAAACTAAGGCAATGAGTTCTTTTAGCATAGGTGTTACATAAACAGTTTGTGTTTGAAGATGCTCCCAAATTTTATATTTATCTCTATAAAATTATAAACCAAATTATATTAGATATTTTATAAAGTTTAAACAAATCCTTGGAGTTTCCTTTGCCTTAATCAATTTTCTTTGAAGTTATTTGCTGCTATTCTTAGATAAGAATTTGTTCTAAAATTATAGAACTACAGAGAAGTTTTTAAACAAACTGTTGTGTCCCTTGATTGCTGTTGAGCTGCACAAAGCAGGAAGTTATCTCATTAAGGTATCTGTAGTGTTGTAGCTATAAAGGTAACCTACACCTTTAGAAATCCATTATTTCTACCTGAATGCAAATATTAAGATTACTATTTTCAGTTTTTGGTTTTCAGAATGCTCTAAGTTTAAAAATTCTTAAAAAATACTTAAAAAATTCTTAATCATCTGCAAAATGATTTGGTTATAATTTTATATAAATGGATTAAAATAGATATCCTTTACCCCCTCCCTGTTTAGCAACTTTTTTAATGAAATGCACTTACTAGTAGTAGTCAGAGTGAACATTTGCTCTGATGAGTTCATGACTCTTGACTTAACATTTCTTGGTTGTAATTTTTTTGCAGACTCTTTGCATGCCTCAATGTATATACTTTAATTAGTATACAAAACCCGCTGACGTTTTGCTTCATGGTAGAGGATATTCTTTTTTCTGTTAATGCTTTGGACAGTTGATAATGTGAAATTAGAGACTGGAATTTATTTTGGTCCTTCTTGTAAGACATTCTCATTAATATTTTTGTTTGTTTTTCCTCATTTTTCATCTGTTGGAAAATGACCTCTTGAGTATTTATTGCCTGGTTTCCGGGCTTTTTGAGTTTAAAAAAAAAAAGCCAGATGATATATACCTAATCACATTCAAAGGATTGGATTGAAATGATTCATAAGTTGAAGCATATTCAGTATGGAGGACTAAATCAGCAATATCCACAACCTCAATCTCAGGGTATAGTGAAATGTATACAGAAGAAATCAACAGTTTGTGGCAGAAAGTTTGCAGTAATTTCTGATTAAGCTATGGCTTTTCAGGGGAGGTCCCATGGTGTAATGGAGAGCACTCTGGTCTCTGAATCCCAAGGTCACAAGTTTGAGTCTCAGTGGGGACCATCCCCGGCAGTTCAATGCCTCCCTGCCATCTGATCCCATCAGATCTCGGATGCTCAGCAGGGTCAGCCCCGGTTAGTACCGGGTGCTGTGACAGTTCTGGGGACTTCCCTGTCGCTGTCCAAGCTCACTCGGCCATGGCAAATGGACCTTAGGACTTAAACAGTGGGGCCAGTTCTGTGTATGCTGTACCTCACCTAAAAAATCCAATTCACACACTCAAAGGGCACACCCACGTGGGGAGAGCCCTTCCCAAATCTTCGTTCATGAAGATTGGCCATTATTATTATGACTTTTCAGACTAAACTTCAAGAATGAGGGTAGCAAACCAAACACACTGAAATTTATGTGTAAAAGGAAATACATCATAAATATAAGTTGTGAGTCTAATTAAAAGTCTTTTCAAACTCATAAAATTGCTGTTATTAAAACAATTACGATGATACACTTTTAATACTTGTAGTAATTTTGGGAATGAACGGGTTTCTCTGTGTACTTACCTAGCCTGGGCTCCTTCTGTATCTTCAGATCAGTGTTCCTAGTTTCCCTCCTGGTGCAGGAGGATTAAGCGAATTCAACTCGAGTCCTTCACCAGAAGGGTTATGATGTCAAAGATGAAAATTACTTACTACTCATTCTAGAATTTGCTGGGAGCCAGTTTATAATTTTTCCTGAACTGTGTACTTTGCTTTTTCATCCTTGGTTTGCAGTTCCACATATAAACAAAATTTGCCCTATGTGTAATATTTTACATATGTTGGATGTATGTTCTTTAAGATCCCTAAAACTGTTTTTGTCCAGCTCCTGAGACAGCTTTCCTTTAATGAACATTAACTGACCACTGAAGAACTTATTCTAGCTGAGGACTTCTGGTTTCATCATGTGCTGGTGCTTTCAGAGCCTTTATGATTCTCTATCTTTGCACTTCTTCATTCTGCATTTTTGTTCCAGGGTCACAGTTCACTCTGCACAGGAAGGCTACTTATTATTACTATCTGTTAATTACAGATAAGCATCAAAATTACTATAGAAATGGGCTTTGTGCAACACAATTGCTCAAAGCTAAGATAAAACTAAAACTAATTAGGTAATATTCACCTGGTCATTAAACAATTGCCATCACAGCTAAACAAGTTTAAACAAAAGCACAAGCAAGTCAGGCCAAGTGAAGCCTGACAAATCCTAAGTCTGAGACCTTGCAAAGCTCCCGCAGTCCCTGAATCCTGTTGTTGGCAGTAATAACACCATATTTACTGGACTTGCAGGCTACAATGATGCATAAAAAGAAATGGATGTGCTGTTAGTGATAAGAAAATTCAGAGGTGGAACCATACATGTAGTCTTGTCTGTAACTCTTTGAATGCAAAGGTGGAATACATCATTGAAAGTGATGAAGATTTACATGTACTTTACTACTTAATATGCATTCTTCATCTCACAACAGGGATGGTTTCCTGTCTGAAGAATACATAGGATGCCAAAAACGTAATAAATTTGTAAAACGTTCAACTAAAACATTTTTTTTTAAAATTCTTTGGTTTAGTTTCTCAACCCTTTTTTTTTTCTTTTCTTTTTTTTTTTTTTACTGTATTTTTGGTATAATTAAGCTTAGAATTTTTTACTGTCATTTGAGGAGAAATTTTCCATATAGAGAAAAGTAATTGTTTTGACAACATTTGTTCAAAATATTTCTTTCTGGAGGTTAAGAGAATGTTAAAGACTTGGATTGCCAGAGAAAGAACATTGTTAAGGTAATAGAGCTGCTATACAGTATTGCCTTCGTGTTTGGAGTGGCTTTTCTTCGAAGTAAGAAGTATGTGTAATAGGAGGCTTCCCACTTTCCTTCATCCAAATATTAGAGAGTTTTAAAATGAAAGTTTCAGTTCGTGCAGTAAATATCCCACAATCTTTAATCATATGATATCACACTGATACTTATGTAACATAATTTGATAGATATGTATTTGATTGTTTTACTACATGTAGAATGGAGTGGCACATCTTTGGAAACCATACTGTAAACAGAATATATATGACGTACAGTTGAAAGAGTGAGATCCCTTTCTAGGTTTTTGGTTGTTTTGTTGTTGTTGTTGTTTTTTGGGTTTTTTTGAGACAGTAGTAGAATTTTAAAATCTATATAGATTAGAAATGGACTACTGTGAGAAGTGTCATCCTGCTAGAGAAAATTCCGAGATTGCATAAGAATCACATGCAATACATATGTCTTAGTTTTGAGGGGAAGAACCAAAATGTTTACCCACAAACGGGGGAGGGGATTCCTCCACAATAATCACATCACCCTTTATTAAAATTAAGAAAGGGAACTTTAATCAGAAAATGGATATAAGAAGGATAACTGTTCTTAACTGTGAGATATCTATATATCTATAGATAGATATATAGATATAGATATGTGCATAGGTATAGATCTAACTATGAACAGACCAGAACAAACTGCTTCCCTAACACAAGAAAAAAAAACCCTGAAACACAACAACCCTCAAACCAGCAGGTTTGCTCCTGGAGAAAAGTTATACTTATGGGCAATGTCTGTGTCACAGCCTGGCTGGCTGCAGGATGAGCTCCCAGTCCCTCTCCAGAGAGACAGACGAGCAGTGAGCACTCAGATGAACTCTGTCTCTCCCCCTGTGTCCCTTGTCCCAAACGAAGAGGGAAAGCTGGAAAACAGAGAACCCCAGCTTGTCCCAAAAAGCAGCCGCGACCTCTCTCTCTCCCGGCTCGCTGCTGCAGCCAGGGTGGCCCGGTCACGACACTGCAGGTGGCAATGAGACTGGAGCAGAGACTGGGACCCCAATGCCGAAACCAGGAGCAACAGCAGTGGCAGGGCAAAAACTGGCTTATTCCACAGTAGCAGCAAGGAGGAGAAGCAACGGCCTCTCTCCCACAGTAGCACACACACCGCCAGAGCCGTGTGTTGTCCGCAAGAACAAGAGACAGTCCAAGCCCATTTCCCAACACATATTTCCCCTGTCTCCCCTGCCCAAAATGATCAAGAAGGAATTGGTAGTAGTTAGCTACTTCTTTTGTCAACTAATGGCATGGGGACTTACTGGCAGGGAGAGAATTTACATCAAAACTACAACAACATAAGACCTACCGCAGGAGAAATATTCAGTGTTAGTAGAATCAAAATCAGTGTTCTTGGGTTATCATAACAGTGAAAGTCCTATCTCCTACACAAGCTTTTAAAGGTTTTTAATGTTTGGTTTTGAGATTGTAAAGTTTATCGTTTCCCTTACAAACAGTAAGGCATCTGAACAAAACTGTAAGGGAAGATTTAGAGGTAAGGTAGGATAGCTGGATGCTATAATTTCCAGAGCTATGGCACCATAGTTTTGGTAACCAGCACTTGGAGTGAGAGCCCAGAAGGTGATGGATAGGTGTAGAGGATCTGTCTGCTAAGCAGACACAGCCAGTGTCATTCCTTCAAGAGAAAAGAGCAGCAGCAGAAGAAAAAAATGCTGAAAGTTAGTTTCCTCTGCTAGGAAATTAATTACAATTTATCACCTTGCTCTGTTGAACTAGGTTAAGTGACACCCAGCACAGTACCATAATTTTCCTTAGTTGTGCCTGGTATTATATGTTTCTCATCACCTGAGAGAAGAGCCTCATGGTGGTGGTGCCTATTGCCTTTGCCTCAAAGGTGCATCCAGGCCCTTAGTATTCTCATGAAAAGAAAGAGTTGATCGAAAAACCGAGGGAGTTGGCAACTGTTTTTTCACGAGTTTGGAAAGCAGATCTTTCTCCTCACAGGACATTGCAGAGCCCGTGAATGTTAATTAACCTTGAAAGGGTATTTAGCTGTGTGTGATCCTCTACATTAGTTTAGAGAAAAGAAACAGCCCATTTCTGTAATAATTAGAATAGTTAAACTTCTTCTAAATTTGAGTCTACAACTAAAGTGCCTGTTGGATTGTTTTTAAAAGATATTTTTCAGACAGATTTTTAATTAGTAAAATACTGAAGTAGCCATCTTCTAAAACACTTGTAATACTTATACATACTCATGGTTTCTTTCTTCCTGATATACAGCCTTGGATATGCAGTCAGACATGTGAAAGTTTTGTATCTCCTGAATTTAATTTGTAGTATACCCAAAGGACAGGTGGCTTTAAAATGTTTTAGTTTTTTCATCCTAGTAGAGTAGATTTTAACTAGGAATGATGATTGTTAAATTCATGCACTGCATCTGAAACTGCAATAGGAATCAAATATTTACTGATTATCTCCTACACTGACACTCAATTTCTTAGGTAATCTGGATTTCTAAATCACATCAAAGCCTAATAGAACTCAGGACACCTTAAAAAGAACGAACTGTATAAGTCCATGTTAACAGGGGGAATCTAGTTAAATCAGACATTTTCTATGGGCATATTTTATCTTTGTCATTGAAACGATAAAAAGATGATGGTAAAAGAACATTCGGGGAATGAAGAATTTTTCTGCCTCAAGATTAGAGCTTTCATTATGTTGCTCTAGGTGGGAGAAATTTAAATGCAGAACCCATTGCAGACTTTATAAAGGCTGGATCAAAGGAAAATTAATCTGTTACATAAGAATCACCAGAAACTCCTTGATCAAAGGATCAGTGCTCAGGCCTCATGTAGTCAAGTTTTGAATATTTCTAAAGGTAATAACTTCCCAACATCTCTGTGTACCTATTCCAGTATTTGACCTCCTTCATTATGAAAATCCTTTACCAAATAGCCAGTTGGATGTACCCTGGTTGCGAACCTGGTTCAGTACCCCTTATTCTCCTATGTATTTATGAGTCTGACTTCAGCTGCCTCTGGGACAGAGTTTCCCGGGCCCAGCCATCTTTGTGACACTCCACTGGGCCCACTCAAATCTGTTTCTGTGCCTGACATCTCACTAGAGAGCTCAAACTGGTCACAGGATGATCTCACAAAGTGCTCAAGAGAGGGGGCAGATCATTTTCATTGGCCTGCTCTCTACACTTTTGGTAATGCAGCCAAAGATACTTGTCTGTGTTTAGTTGGGCTTTTATTATCTGTAGTTCAGGACCATGCTAAGATATATTAGATACACTGGAAAAACCCCACCATGTTTATATGTGAATATGGTCTGTCAGCTACCTGGTCTTGCTTTTTTTTACATCTAGTCCTTTCAGGGTAATATGTTCCCTGATAGTTGTCATTCATAATTTTATATTCCTATATACCCTAGGAACTATGCTCAAAGGAACTATGAGGTCAGGTCTTACAAACTCTGCAAAGATTTCATAAGCTGGCATGTGAAAGGGAAAGAGGAACACGTAAATAAAATTTTCTTATAGAAGGAGGTACCAATGATCAGTGCAGATCAATATTTATTTTGAGTTGGTATTTAGACACTGCTTTTCCAGCAGAATTTGTTGGAGTAAAAAGCTTCAGAAAGCCCAGTCCTTCAGGTAAAGTTAGAAGTCATGCTGCAAATAGTGGTATTCATTGTTACTCTGGGTTCTTTTCATCAGTGGTAAGGTTATCTTTTATTTACAATCTGATTACTTAAGTCCTTTTTTTGGATATATATTAGCATGGCTTTTCAGTCTTTGCTGTAATGCTTTGTATGCCCTGAAGACTTTGTCAGAGCAGAAGGTTTTTACTATGTGCAGGTTAGTCTGAGCAGTGCATGGAAAGCATTATGGGATACCTGTTTCAAAGTGAATATGCTCATTCAGAAGACTAAACCATAAAATAATTTTATTTCATTATATTTGTATTTTGTTGGCAGCATAAAAAATATGGTAATTATCTTTATAACCATATGCTGTTCAATGGCTGGTTCATTCTTGAAAGGAGACGCATTTTAATGACGGATAAGATAATTTATGGGCACAGAGGAGTTTGCAAATTTATGTAGCTCTTTGAGAGCAAAAATACTCAAGAAACATTTGTGCTGGCTGGGGTAGAGTTGATTTTCTTTGCAGTGGCTGGTATGGGCCTGTGTTTTGGGTTTGGACTGGAAACAGTGTTGTTCATATAGAAAAGTCTTCATTACTGCTGGGCTGGGCTTACACAGAGCCAAGGTGTTTTCTGTCTCCTGCATCGTCCCACCAGGGAGTTGCCTGGGAAGGCACAGGGAGATGGGAGAGGACACAGCCAGGGCAGCTGACCCCAATTGACCTAAGGGAAATTTCATACCATATGGCATCAGAGTAATTGTATAAACCTGGAGGAAGAAGAAGAAAGGGGGGAAGTTTGGAGCGATGGTGTTTGTCTTCCCAAGTCACTGTTACATGTGATGGAGCCCCGTTCTCCTGGGGATGGCTGAACACCTGCCTGCCTATGGGAAGTGGGGGAATCAATCCCTTCTTTTGCCTTGTTTGCATGCCTGGTACTTGATAAACTGTCTTTATCTCAGCCCACGAGTTTTCTCACTTTTACTCTTCCAATTTCCTCCCCATTCCACCAGGGCAGGGGGAGCAGCTGTGTGGAATTTAGTTCCTGGGTGGGGTTAAACCATGACAACATTTTTTGATGGTTTTTAATGTGAAATATACTTGCTTTATTGAACTGGCTAAGTCAACGCAGGTGCTTTATTGAGTGACCTTAAGTTATTTTTATACATTATAAAATTAAGTATGAGGTGAGAGTAATCTGTTTAATTGAAGAAAATGGCAACTTAGGTTTTTTCATCATGGAAAGCATAGCATAAATGTTCTTCAGTGTATTACTGTAATTGCCTACATCTTAAAGTAAAAGCGAGTTTATAGATTTCACCCTGAGCTGAAATAATAAGACACATCAGTTCTAAGGAACATGATGTAGAAGTCTAAAAATAAGCTTTTCAGTAAACAACTTATTTTTGTTTAAAAAAAAAACTTTTTTTTTGGCAGGTGGGACAATTTTGATTTAAAAACTACTTTTCTTAAGTAGGACAACAGAAACATTAAGTTATCTATGGAGTTGTCCCATTTAAGAGGATGGGGCTGTGTTAATTTGATAACCCATTAGCACTCAGATGATTTTTATTTACAGGACAACTTTCTTGTTCCCATAGGAAAATAATTTGCTTTCATTTCTTCAGGGAATCTTCAGTTACATTTATCATACTCGGTATCAGATTTCACATGCTATTCTTGATTATAATTTAACATATATTTTATTTTATGTAAATTATAAATTTGCTGTCTTTTGCTCCTCAGAATTTTCTTATGAGATATTATGTCCATGCAGGCAACAAATTAAGTTCAGTTCCTCTTTCACCACATACTTAGGCATTTTTATTACCTGAAAAAACACACATTTGGCATATGTGTGCATCTATCTTATACTTTAAACCGGACATCCTGGCTTTTTTGGCTATTCCTAAGTCTACAAAAAATTACTCTGCTCCTGAAAATATTTACCTGATGTGTACTTTGCTGAGTCAGTCTTTGGAGCAACCATAGCTGAGAATCCAATAAACCTTTCAGGCTGGAAGAATTACCTTTCCTCTCATATGAGTATTTAACATATGAAAGTTGCTCGAGGCATATCCCGAAGCAGTTGCTCAAATGGAGCTGCTGTGTGTCAGTATTATCCTGGCATATCTTCTCTACTCCCTTCCCACACATTTTCTCATGTACAAGTAGGGCAGAAATGTGACACTGACCCCCACCCCCCCCCCTCAAAAAAAAAAATAAAAAAGAGCCTGATCTATTTGTTGAGGATTATTAAATATCATGCCTAAAGATACGTAGACCCCATCTGTCTCATATACAAATGAGAAAGAAACAATAGACTACCTTGTTTCTTCAGTGAGATAATGTTAATTTGATATTATTGCAGTTTATTCTATTTTAATTTGTTCCCTTATCTTCAGCAGTCTGGAAATATCAGCTTCTCACTGGAATCTTTTACATTGTGTTTTTTAAAGGAATAACATAAAAAAGAAGATATGCAACAGTGTCAAATTCACAGGAAGCTCTTCACATTTTCAGCCTCTTATATCAACTCTTCCTATAGATTGAAAGTGGTCTCCAGGGGATGTGCTAGAATAGCGCTGCTCAAATTCAGATCATTTGTTGGACTGTGCATCACTCACTTGTGTCTAGGGGTTATTCTTCTATTCCCTGTTGTTTTCTCCTTAAATGCATTACAGCTATTTACTGCATTAGGACCTAGCAAACAAAACAAAACAAAACAAAGGTGGTTTTTTCCACTGTTTTTTTTCTTCTTTTTTTTAAAATTTATTTTTCATTTCATTATTCTCAAAACTGAACGTGCATAAAAATATCTTCTTTCTCACTGGCTGCTTTTTTCTTGCTCTGCATGACTGTATTTCATTTCTGCCATGTTATTACTGTACTCACAAAAATGTAGTCAGGTTTTTAAATAGAACTAAAAAACACAAATGATGGAACAAAATTTGAGAATTCTTAATCTACAGAAATATTCAACTAATGCAAACAACATGATAATACTCAGACCCAGCAAGCTGTTGCATAACATAGTAGAAGTTCTGTTGAGGGTGATGGACCACCAATATATATTAAAGATAATGATGTAGAAATGAATTGTTCTGAGCAAAACAGAAATGAGAATGGATTTATCCTACAGACATCATTTTGGTTTTGCTGTTGTTGGAAAGCTGAAAGGCATACATTTTCTTTATTCCAGTATTCCATACAGGGTTTTGAACTGGTTTTGGGTGTTTTTTTTTTGTTTTGTTTTGTTTCTTCCCCAGTTTTGCTTGGTCAAGTTTTGATTTTAGTTTTGTGCATGAGTTTGGGGTTTGGGTTGTTTGGTTTTGGTTTTTTTTCCTTCTGAAGTTTCAGTGGAAAGTATTCTTCGCAGCTTCAACTTCCTGGAATAACAGCAACATCCAGATGCTTGAGAGACTTCCAGTAAACCCAGTCACCAAGATGAAATTTCCTCACTGGCTTGCTTGGGCTCATTTCACAAATGTTAAGATTTAGTTTGTTTTTCACCCAACACAGAGAAGATCTAGCAGGCAGTACTCAGTCCCAAGAGTATCACACAAGGTTACAAGAGGCTTAGTGTTTCTAGTGGCTGGAAGTGGAGACCTTGACTTCTGTAATGTCAAAGAGTCAACATCTGGAATTTTATAGGGTATATTTTTGAAATAACACTTGCTGCTTTGTTGTCCCAATGTTGAGGTGTCAGAGGTGAGGAAGCTTCAAGGTTATTATCTTTTCCCACTGTGGCTGGTTGTGCCAATGTAGAGGAACAAGGGCTTTGGTGAAGGGGTGGAGTGTGAAAAGGTGGATGTGACCAGAGTGGCTGAGATTCTTCCACAGAACCACAGGCTGGTTGAGGTTGTCAGGGACTTTTGGAGGGCATCTCATCCAACCTGTCCTGCTCAAGCAACCTCTCCAAGAACTTGTGTAGGGCCACATTCAGGTGATTTTTGTGATGTCTCCAAGCCTTAAAGCACTGGAGACTGGAAGAATACTCAAGGGAAGGATCACCACGTATTTATGAAACTTAACCAAAAAAACCCCCAAAAGATGAATTGATAACTCCCAAGATAAATTGCATTAGGACAACATAGTCTCATTCCCACTTTCAGTTATTGTCTAACTTCCAAAGCAACTGAAGTAGGTCAAACAAAATTGGTGAAAGAATACAAGAAAACAAAAAGAAAATCCATGACTTGATAAGTAGACCAAGGGTAAAAAAAGAAAAGGAAAAGAAAAAGGAAAAACAGGTAAGAAAATATAATGCTCTACCAGATTCTGAAATGGTTCTTCTGATTTATATGTTGCTTCTCACAGACTGTGGGGAATTTTTTTATGTTATTTTTCTTGTGTAATTTTGTGCATAAGAAATAATGGAAAGAATTCAATATCCCAAAGATAAGTGAATGCATTTCAGCACATATGTAGGGGAGGGTTTATGGTTATATCAGTATATAGATTGCATATATAAAACTTTTCAATATAGGTTCCCCCATGTGCATTTTTGATTATGTGTGTTGGCTAGTGTTACTACGTTTATTAAGATTTATTAATCGTTGCTATGATTTACCGTGGAAAAAATCCTCTGAGTTAGGAATACTGGAATAGTTAGTTCTGTCTCCCTGTGCGTAATCAGGGCTCAAGTCAATCATGGAAAAAGACCAACAAGCAAAAAACCCTTAAAAACTAGTAGATGCAAATAAAATCTTTCTGATGTAACCGGGATACTTATTTTGAAACTTAACCTTTGAGCCAGGGATAGAGTGCAACTCCTTTTGTTGAGAAGCAGCAGATCTTTAATTTGTTTAATTATTTTTTGCAGGACTGTACACTGTCCAAAATGATCATGAAAAGAACAATAGCAGTAGTTATTTCACAGGGAGGTATTGATCTATGTGTAATAAGTGGGCTTCTAGGGGGGAGGTTGTGGGGGTGTTTGTTTGTTTTGTTTTTAATGTGCTGTATGATTGGTATTAGTACTCTTAGGGGAAGAAGCTGCTAACCCATGAACTGGTCACTTAATGCCAAGGTTTCCTTTTGCCTGTTTACCATAACTCCAGGCTCTATAAAGGTTTAACACTGCAATGATATTAGTTTAGCTCTCTATGCTGCCCAAATACTTTTAACAATCCCAACTGTGGCCACATAAGTTTCTAGCTAGCATAAAAACAAAGAAAATGCAAGATATTTTCAAGTGTGCCACATGCATATCTCAATTCTGTCCCATCTGAGTTGGAAAGACCTGGAGAAAGCCAATTGTTGAACACTCAGCATAGAGAATCTTCCCTTTACAAAGGTAAAAACCAAACCAACCAACAAAAATAGAAAACATTGGTCTCGTGACTGAATTAATTTCATGTAACATTGCCAGTTTGATGTACTTGAAACCCTCATCTGAAATGTTTTGGGGTAGAGAAAAAAGAGGCCAGCAGAGTTAAAAATGAACTTAAACAGATAAATTGAGTGCAACTGTGATGTACCAACAAGTTTAAGTGGCTGATTACAGCTTGCTTGCTTAATAGTGCAGCAGCTGTGCTAGGATAGAACAAGGCCATGATGTTGTGCTGCCACTATAAAATGACAGTAAATAAACCAGTTTCTCAGTTGAATACTATTCTCAATTTCTGCCTTATTCACTGCCCAAATCAGAGTTTATAGCATTTGTGCTACAATAGTGGCCAAGTGCACAGTTAAAAGGAGAGTTCTTTTTAAAAATATATATAATATGGACTACTTTTCAGTATTTTACAGCCAAAATAGACAGAACTGCTGAGAGAGACCAGGAGCACAGAGAACTGAGGTGACTTACACAAGGTCAAGCATAAAGTCTTCAGAGAATAAGGAATTCAGCTTAAGTCCTCAACCTTTGCCTTTACCAAAAATACATCTGGCAATTGACTTATCTATAAAGCTGAGTAAAGAGGCATTGTCAAGTTTCTGTAATTCAAATTCCCATTTGAATTATTTTTTCTCATATCTATCCATAACCTCAGTGTAATCCTTTATTAAAAATACTTCATTTTCCCCCAGATCATTATATGAATCACTATCAGCACAGAAAGGCTCATGAGGTTACTAACAATAACAAAGCAGAACATGAGAGTTATGAAAGAAAACACT